>CAUYQV010010088.1:0-28860 GCA_963574575.1 Galagoides demidoff
GGTATGTTTTTCCATTTGTTAACATTTTCAGCTATTTCTTTTCTTAGAGTTTCATAGTTCTCTTTATAGAGATCTTTCACATCCTTTGTTAGGTAAACTCCCAAATATTTCATCTTCTTTGGCACTACTGTGAATGGAATAGAATCCTTGACTGCTTTTTCAGCTTGGCTGCTGGTATATATAAAGGCTAAAGATCTATGAGTGTTGATTTTGTAACCTGAGATGCTGCTATATTCCTTGAACACTTCTAAGAGTTTTACAGTAGAATCTCTGGTGTTTTCCAGATATACAATCATATCATCTGTGAAAAGTGAAAGTTTAATCTCTTCTGACCCTATATTGATGCCCTTAATCACCTTTTCTTCCCTAATTGTGATGGCCAAAACTTCCATTACAATGTTAAAGAGCAGTGGAGACAATGGGCAACCTTGCCTGGTTCCTGATCTGAGTGGAAATGATTTCAATTAATTCCATTCAATACAATATTGGCTGTAGGTTTGCTGTAGATGGCCTCCATTAGTTTAAGAAATGTCCCTTCTATACCAATTTTCTTAAGTGTTCTAATCATAAAAGGATACTGGATATTATCAAAAACTTTTTCTGCATCAATTGAGAGAATCATATGGTCTTTGGTTTTTCATTTGTTTATGTGATGAATTATGTTTATAGATTTACCTATGTTGAACCAGCCTTGAGATCCTGGGATATAGCCCACTTGGTTGTGGTGTATAATTTTTTTGATGTGTTGCTGGATTCTGTTGGTTAGGATCTTGTTGAATATTTTTGCAGCAATATTCATTAGTGATATTGGTCTGTAATTTTCTTTTCTTGTTGGGTCTTTTCCTTGTTTGGGTATCAAGGTGACGTTTGATTCATAGAATGTGTTGGGTAGTATTCCGTCTTTTTCTATGTTTTGGAAAAGGTTGAATAGTATAGATACTAGTTCCTCTTTAAAGGTTTGGTAGAATTCTGATGTGAAGCCATCTGGTCCTGGGCTTTTCTTTTTAGGGAGATTTTGTATAGTTGATGCTATTTCAGAACTTGATATAGGCCTGTTCAACATTTCCACTTCCTTCTGGCTAAGTCTTGGGAGGTGGCATGCTTCCAAGTATTGGTCGATTTCCTTCAGATTGTCATATTTCTGGGAATAAAGTTTCTTGTAATATTCATTAAGGATTTTTTGAATTTCTAAGGTGTCTGTTGTTATTTCATCTTTAACGTTTCTGATTGATGAGATTAGAGATTTTACTCTTTTTTTTTTTTGGTTAGGTTGGCCAAAGGTTTATCTATTTTATTAACCTTTTCAAAGAACCAACTTTTTGATTTATTGATCTGTTCTATAAACAGATCTTTTATTTTCAATTTCATTTAATTTTGCTCTAATTTTGGTTATTTCTTTTCTTCTGCTAGATTTGGGGTTGGAATGTTCTTCCTTTTCCAGTTGCTTGAGATGTCTCATTAAGTTGTTAACTTCCTCTCTTTCCTTTCTCTTGAGGAAAACTTGCAGTGCTATAAATTTCCCCTCTTAGGACTGTCTTTGCAGTATCCCAGAGGTTCTGATAACTTGTGTCTTCATTATTGTTTTGTTCTAAAAATTTGGTAATTTCTTTCTTGATCTCATCTCTGACCCATCTATCATTCAGCATAAGGTTATTTAGCTTCCATGTTTTTGTACGAGACTGCAAATTCCTGTTGTTACTGAGTTCAACTTTTATTCCAAGAAGATGCGTGGAATAATTTCTATTTTTTAAAATTTACTGAGGTTAGACTTATGACCTAAGATGTGATCAATTTTGGAATATGTTCCATGAACTGATGAGAAAAATATGTATTCAGTTTTGTTAACTTTTTCAGGGTGAAACGTTCTGTAGATGTCTGCCAGGTCCAAAAGTTGAATAGTTAAATTCAAATATAAAATTTCTTTGCTAAGCTTCTTATTGGATGATCTGTCCAACACTGCCAAAGGAGTGTTAAAATCTCCTACTATGATGGAGCTGGGAGAGATCAAGTTGCTCATGCCTGTTAGAGTATCTCTTATAAATTGAGGTGCATTCTGGTTGGGTGCATAGATATTGATAATTGAGATCTTGTCATATTATTACCCTTAACAAATACAAAGTAGCCATCATTGTCTTTGCTTAGTTTTGTTGGTTTAAACCCTATTGTATCTGTGAATAAAATTGCAACACCTGCTTTTTTCTGTTTTCCATTTGCCTGGAATATTGATGACCATCCCTTCACCCTGAGTCTATATTTATCTTTTAAAGTAAGGTGTGATTCTTGAATACAGCAGATGTCCGGTCTGAGTTTCTGTATCCAATCAGCCAATCTGTGCCTCTTTAGAGGACAATTTAAGCCATTCACATTGATTGAAATTATTGATAAGCCTGGTAAAATTTTGGGCGTCGAGTTGCTCGAAAGTTTTTAATCTGTTTGCCACTTTAGAAGTTTGAATTTGATCAAAAGTTTCTGAGTGAGTTTACTTTTGTTGTGGAGGACTACACTGGTCATTATGGAGGATAGGTTTGAGAATTTCCTGGAACTGGTTTAGTTATGGCAAATTTCTTCAATATGTGAATGTTGTTAAAGTATGTAATTTCTCCATCATAGGTGAAACTCAGTTTAGCTGGATCCAGGATCCTGGGTTCAAAGTTATTTTGTTTTAGGAGATTAAAAGTCGATGACCATCCTCTTCTAGCCTGAAAGTTTTCAGCTGAGAGATCTGCAGTCATCCTAATACTCTTCCCCTTGTAGGTTATGGTTTTCTTATATCTGACTGCTTTCAGAATTTTCTCTTTCATCTTAACTTTAGTGAAGTTAATTATGATGTGCCTGGGGATGTCTTGTTCAGGTTGAGTCATGGTGGGGTTCTGAAAATATCTGCTATCTGAATTTCAGAATCTCTTGGCATGTCTGGAAAGTTCTCTTTCATAATTTCATGAAGAAGAGCCTCTGTGTTTTGTGAAGCAACTTCATCGCCTTTAGGGATTCCTATAAGGCAAATGTTAGTTTTCTTTGCATTATCCAAGAGCTCTCTGAAAGAAAGATCCATTTTTGCTCTCCTTTTCTTTTGATCTTTGCACTCCTGGGCTTCTTCAAAAGCTTTGTCTTCAGTATCAGAGATCCTTTCTTCTGCCTGTTCCACTCTGTTACAGAGGGATTCCACCATATCTTTCAGATCCTGGAGGGCTGCAACCTTTTGTCTCAGTATTTCAAAATCTTTGATCATTTTATCTTTGAAATCATTGAATTCTTGAGACATCTTTTGAATAATTTCTTAAGATATCTTTTGAATAATTTCTTGAAATTCTGATTCCCTCCTTTCTTCCATTCTGTTGATCTTATTTTCTATCCAAATTCTGAACTCAATTTCTGTCATCTCAGCCATCTGTTTATGGATGGGGTCTTCAATTGCATCTGCCCCATTTTTCCTTGGGGGAGTTGATCTTCTCTGGTTATTCAAGTTGCCAGAGTTTTTCCACTGATTCTGCCCCATGCTGAGTTTACCCTGTTTGGAGACCTCATCAGAACCATTCAGTCAGTGGCTTCTTATGGTTGCCCAAAGAGACAGGGCGTGTCTGTCATCTTATCCCAGTTCTTGGGCGCTGGGGCGACCAGGGCATAGTGGAAGGGCAGCAGCTGCTCTGGAGCTGCATAGCTGGATCAGACCTCATTCGGCCTGCCGGCACCTGGCAGTAGCCGGATCAGTCCTCGTTCAACTTGTGGGGGTTACCAGGGGGCAGGTAAACAACGGCGGCTGCCAGAGCACAAGAGCAGTTGAATCAGTCCTACTTCAGCCCACTGGGGTGACGGGGGGGGGGTGGGGGGTGGCCAGATCAGTCCTAGTTCGGCCCCACCGAGCAACTGGGAGGGAAGGGGAACAGCAGCAGCCGGATCAGTCCTTGATCAGCCCCACTGGGGCAACCGGGGATCAGGGGAATAGCAGTGGCTGTGTGGGGAATGCATGCAGCTGGGTCAGTCCTAGTTCAGCCCCACTGGAGCAACCAGGGGGCAGGGAAATAGCAGCAGTGGTGCAGGGCACGCAAGAGATCAGTCCTAGTTCACCCCCGCTGGGACAACTGCAGGGGTAGAGGAATGGGGAGTGGAGGACTCCTCCGCCACCACCCACTGGACGCGCATGGCACTAGCTAGCGGATCTGGTCCCTCCTGGTGCAGGAGCCTGGAGCAGGGAACTCCTTCGCAGCTGCCCACGGGATGCACGTGGCTCTAGCAAACAGTTCTAGACCCACCTGGAGCTGGGATCTCCTCTGCCACCTGTGGAGTGCTTGACTCTAGCAAGCAGTTCTGGGCCCGCCCAGAGTGGGGGACTCTTCCCCCACTGCCCCCAGTGCATGCGTGGCTCTAGCAAGTAGTTCTGTGCCTGCCCAGAGCTGCGGGCTTCTCTGCGGCCACCCACCACCCATGGGAGGCGTGCGATTCTAGCAAGCAGTTCTAGGGTCTGCTTTGTACCTGTATTTGTGTTCTTAAATGCTCTCCCTTGGATTTACAGCTTGCTGGGCCTGACTGGAGCAGGGGACTCCTCCACAGCCACCTGCAGGCCACAGGTAGTTCTAGCAAACAATTCTAGGCCCACTCGGAGCAAGGATTCCTCCGCAGCAGCCTACAGGGCACCCGTGACTCGAGCAAGTAGTTCTAGGCCCTTCCGGAAGGGGGCCTCCTCCACCAGCCCCCGCAGGGCACCTGTGGCTCTAGCAAGCAGTTCTGAGCCTGCCCAGAGTGGGGGACTCCTGCACTGCCCCCACACGGCGCGTGTGGCTCTAGCAAGCAGTTATGGGCCCGCCAGGAGCAGTGGGCTCCTCCGGCGCCAACTGCAGTGCCCACTGCTCTAGAAGCAGAGGACTCCGCCACCGCTGCTGGTGGTGGGTTTTGTACCTTTTGATTGTATTTTGGGGGTCACAGCTCACCTCAGCAAAGTTGTTGTGGATTCTTCAATCTTCTCTCTTGGCTCAGCTCCAAACCATCGGCTTCCTTGCCAGATTTCTGTCTTTTAAGTCTCCTTCTGGATGGGAACCTCTGTGGGAAGCTGGCTGTAGTCTGCCATCTTGGCTCCACCCCTCCTATATTTCCATTCTTAATGCCAGTACTGTGCAGTCTTGGTTACTATAGTTTTATAATAAGTTTTAAAATTAAAAAGTGTGATTTTTAACTTTGTTCTTCAAGACTTTTTTTTTTTTAGCTACAGTAGGTCTCTTATATTCCCATATGAATTTTAGAATCAGCCTACCAAATTCTGCAAGAAAGCCAGCTGGAATTTTGAAAGAGATTATAAATCTGTAGATCAATTTGGGGATATATCCATCTTAACAATATTAAGTCTCTGATCCATGAACTTTTTTTATTCACTTAAGTCTTCTTTAATATCTTCCAGCATAATTTTCCACTTTTCACTGGACAGGTCTTAAACTTGTTTTGTTAAATGTATTCCTAAATATTTTATTATTTTTATGATACTGTAAGTAGAATTATTTTCTTAATTTTATTGTTGGATTGTTTATTGCTAGTATATGGAAATGTAATTATTTTTTGTATATTGATTCTTATACCTTGTAACATTGCTGAACTGTTGAACTGGTATATTAGTTCTAAGAGTTTGAGTTTTTGGTTTGGGGGTTGTGAATTCCTTAGACTTCTCCGTATATAAGATTATGTGAACAGAGATAGTTTTACTTCTTTTTTCCAATCCAAATATTTTTATCTCTTTTTTTCCCTCTAATTTCCCTGATTAGAACCCCTAAAACAATGTGGAACAGAAATGGCAAGAATAGAAATTTCTGTCTTGTTCCTGATATCAGGAGAGAAACATCCAGTCTTTTGTCATTAAGTGTGATGTTAGCTCTTGGTTTTATATAGATATCCTTTATCAAGTAGAAGATGTCCTTGTGTGTTATTTTTATGAAAAGGCATTGGATTTTCTCAATTGTTTTTCCTGCATCTATTTTGAAATGATTATGTGAGTTTTTTTCTCCTTTATTCTATTAGTATGGTATATTACATTGATTGATTTTCAGGTGTTAAACCAACCTTCCATTGCTGGGATACATCCTTTCTTGTCATGAAATATAATCCTTTTTGTGTGTTGCTGGATTCAGTCTGCTAGTATATTGTATGTATTTTGCATTTATATTCATGGAGAGATGTTAGTCTCTAGTTTTCTTGTGATGTCTTTGTCTGGTTTTGGTATCTAGATAATATTGGCCCCATAGAACTCAAGTTGGGAAATGTTCCCTCCACCTCTGTTTTTTTTTCTTTTTTTTTTTTTGTAGAGACTCAAAAAACCCTCAGTAGAGTGCCGTGGTCCAGCAACCTCCAACTCTGGGGCCCAGGTGACTCTCTTGCCTCAGCCTGCCAAGTAGCTGGGACTACAGGTGCCCACCACCCTCAGTATATGGAGCCGGTGCCCCACCACCCATTGAGCCACAGGCACTGCCTTCCCTCCACCTCTTCTATTTTGTGGAAGAGTTTGCAAAGGATTAGTATTGATACTTTTTAAAGTATTTGGTAGAATTCATTAGTGAAGCTATTTAGTCCTGGGTTTTTCTGTGTGGAAATTTTTAAAATTACTTATTCAATTTCTTTCCTTGTTATAGGTACCTATGCAATTTTACTATTTTTTTATTTCAGCCCTAAATATTTACTTGTTTGGTCATTCGAGAAATATTTGTTGGGTATCTATTATATCCAGACCCTCTTCTTGTCACAGAGGTTACAACAATGAATAAACCAAAAGCACAGGTCCTCTTGGAGCTTAGCATTCTCATATTCTCTCTCTCTCTCTCTCTCTCTTTCTCTCTCTCTATATATATATATATTTGTTTGTTTGTTTTCCCCCCATGGTATACATATCACTATATATATATATATGTATGTATGTATATATACACATAGATATCTATTTTTATTTATTTTTGTTTAATGTAGTTCTATGCCTTGTAAAAATATTGCTGCATTTCATTGGTAAGGAAGTAGGGAAAGGAGATCCTTAGGTTTGCTACATATATTGTTGTAGTTTAAGTAAACTCTTAGATTTAAACTAAACTCTAAACTCTTAGATCCTTGAAGAAAGTTGTGTGTATGGGAAATGTAATAAAGTCATGTGCCACGTAATGATGTTTTAGTCAACAACAGACTGCATATATGACAGTGGTACCATGGGATGAAGCTAAAAAATTTCTGTTGCCTAGTGATGTAGGCATTATGATGTTGCAACACTTGAGTGTTTGTGTTGATGCTGGTGTAAACAAATCTACTGTACTGCCAGGTGTATCAAAGTGTAGCACATATAATTATGTGTAGTACATAATATTTGATAGCAATAAAAATAGACTATATTATTGGTTTAATGTATTATACTATACTTCTTATTATTTTATTTTTATTGTTTATTTTTTTATTTCAGGTTGAGGGTACAAATTGGTTACAGTATTTGCATTTGTAAGGTAGAGTCCTTCTTATAGTTGTGTCCTGCCCTCAAGAAGTATGCCATATACCTTTACATTGTACCCATTAAGTGGTAGCACACCAATCCTCTCCCCTTTTCCCTTCTCTCCTTTCCCTTGTTCCTCTCCCCCCAACTTGAATTGAGTTTTTCTCTTATGTCGGCATGTATTAGATTATCTACTGTCTTTATATGAGTATTTGAGTACATTGGATATTTGCTTTTCCATTCTTGTGATACTTTACTAAGAAGAATGTATTTCAACTCCATCCCGGTTAATACAAAAGATGTAAAGTCTCCATCTTTTATGGCTGAATATTATTCCATGGTATACATATACCACAGTTTGTTAATCCATTCCTGGACTGATGGGCATTTAGGTTGTTTCTACATCTTAGCGATTGTAAACTGAGCTGCAGTAAACAATCTAGTGCAAATGTCTTTATGATAACATGACTTTCTTCTTCTGCGTAGATGCCTAGTAATGGGATTGTAGAATCAAACAGGAGGTCTAATTTGAGTTCTTTGAGGATTCTCCATACTTCTTTCCATAGAGACTGTATAAGTTTACAGTTCCACCAACAGTGTAACAGTGTTCCCCTCTCTCCACATCCACTCCAGCATCTGGAACTTTGGGTTTATCACTATTTTAGAGTATATTCCATATACTTATTTAAAAGTTAACTGTACAACAGCCTCGGACAGGTCCTTCAGGAGGTATTCTAAAAGAAGGCATTGTTACCATAGGAGATGAAGGCTCAATGCATGTTAGTGCTCCTGAAGACCTTTCAGTGGAACAAGCTGTGAAGGCTAGAAGACAGTGATATTGACAGTCCTGACATAGGCTAATATGTATGTTTGTATCTTAGTTTTTAATGAAAAAAATTTAAGAAGTAAGAAAATTAAAATTAAAATGTTTTAAGTAGAAAAAAGGTTATAGAATAAAGATACAAAGAAAATATTTTTCCACAGTTATACAATGTTTTTGTGTTTTAAGTATTATTGCCAAATAGCCAAAAAGTTATAGTAAGCTGAGATTAATTTACTGTTGAGAAAAGAAAAAAAATTATATAAATTTAATGTAGCCTAAGTATCCATTGTTTATAAAGACTGTAGTAGTGTACAATAATGTCCTGGACCCTCACAGTCACTCACCATTATCCCTCACTGACACACCCAAAGTTCTAGTCCTGCAAGCTCCATTCATGGTTATGTGGTGCCCTACACGAGTTTACCACATTTTATCTTTCATACTGTATTTTTACTATACCTTTTCTATGTTTAGATATACAAATACTATTGTGTTATGACTACTTATACTATTGGTACAACAGCATGGTGTAGGAGTTAACTGTAAAATGTAGCATAGGAGCAATTGAATATACGATAGAGTTTGGTTGTGTGGTGGGCTGTACCATCCGGGCTTATATAAATATACTCTATAATGTTTGCATGATGATGCATTTCCCAGAACTTATCCCATAGTTATGTGATTCATGACTATATATTACTATTATAATCACAATTTATATTGGTATTTACTGATGGTATTGCTTTAAGCACATGATTTTAACACTCTATTCATTATCCACCCAGCCATCAAGTAGCTTCTACTCTGTGTGATCATCAGTAGGAGTATGCATGAGTTTCCCAAACAGGTGTCTTAAAACAACAACAATATATTCTCTTACTGTTACGGGGGCTAGGAATCTGAAAGGTATTAGTAGGGACAGCTCTGAGACATTAGATAGAATCCTTTGTTTTTGCTGCTTGGCATCTGGTGATGGCCATCAATACTTGGCATTCCTTGGGCAACAGCTAGATCACTCTAATCTCTGCCTCTGTCATCACGTGGTATTCTCGCTGTATATCTCTGCCTTCATAAGGTTTTTTTTCCTTCTTACAAAGACACCAGTTGGCTTGGCGCCTGTAGCTCAGCGGCTAGGGCACCAGCCACATACACCAGAGCTGGTGGGTTCAAACCCAGCCTGGGCCTGCCAAACAACAGTGACAACTGCAACAAAAATAAAAACCAGGCGTTGTGGTGGGCGCCTATATTCCCAGGTACTTGGGAGGCTGAGGTGAGAGAATCGCTTAAGCCCAAGAGTTTGAGGTTGTTGTGAGCTGTGATGCCACAGCACCTTACCCAGGGTGACAGCTTGAGACTCTGTCTCAAAAATAAATAAATAAATAAATAAAGACACCACTCATTGGATTAGGGCCTACCTTAATAACTTCATCTTAACATGATCACATTTACAAAGACTTTATTTCCAAATAAGGTCATATTCACAGGTACCAGGAGTTAGGACTTCAGTATATGTTTTGGGGGGATATAATTCTCTAACTTTGAGATCATGGAGTAGAAGCCTCATCTTAATGATAATGTGACTAATTTTAATAACTTTTATAGAAGTTTCATGATATAGTTCTCTGTCTTTAAAAAATAATGTCCCCTTCCCTATTATATTATAATCCCTGAAGGTATAATTGAACACTCACATATGCATTTTATCTTCTTCTAAGTATTAATGCTGAAAACTAAGCATAGATGAGTAGTTCTCTAAGTAGGGCCTGTAAAAGATATTTAAACCTCACATCTCTCAAATCATAGTGTATATGGTAAAGATAAGACAGAATCACATAAGAGTTTGTGAATGAGTATTTGGAACAGCAATTGACTGCTCATATACACTTCTCTTGCCACAGTAATGGGAATCTTGTATATGACAGTTTAAGCAATGTCAGAATTAATAGTGAATCAAAATAACATGGCTTATGAAATTGTATTCATGTGTTGGAAAATACTATATACATGACAAGTGAATAATTATTTATATATATGTACATATATATAAATGACGAGTGCAATGAACAGAATAATATCTTCTGAGCCTTTAATAGACCCATTGCTAGTTTCAATTCTGTTTTTAATAATGCTCCTAAGTATTTTCTTTATCTATAATGCTATCATCTCTACTCTATCACAGTGCAAATATATTCGAGTGTCTGTCATTCCTTAGTATTCTGGTGTTGTGAATACAGCACTCTTGGGGGCAGGACTGGAAAATCTGGATTCCTTTTTGAAAACAAAGCCCATTGCCCAAACTAGTGCCCTGTTCCTCTGGCAAAGAAATGCATTTTTGTTGCTCTCACCAATCTTGGACTCATATCTTCAGTGTTTAGGTATTTGTTCTTTGGTTGTTTTTTTTTTCCATTTTGAATTAAGGCATTGACTAATTCTTACATTTCCATGACTCGTTTCTTCACTCATTTCTATTCAAGTTTCAATTATGAAATGCTATTGAAAACTTTACTTATTCTCTTTTTGTTTTTCTTTTAAATTAATACAGGGCAATCTAGAGCAGCCATGATACCTCCCAAGCATCCACGGCAGGCCAAAGGAGCTTTGGATGATACAGTTGCCTTTGGGGGGAAAACAGACCCAGAGCCACCTAATGCTTCCCAACCCACACCACCCCCACTGCCAAAGAAGATGATCATAAGAGCCAATACAGAACCAATCTCCAAAGACCTCCAAAAATCCATGGAAAGTAGTCTATGTGTCATGGCTAATCCCACCTATGATATCGACCCCAACTGGGATGCCAGCAGTGCTGGCTCTTCCATCAGCTATGAACTCAAGGGACTGGACATTGAGTCTTACGACTCCTTGGAGAGACCTTTGCACAAAGAGAGACCTGTCCCCTCAGCAGCAAATAGCATCTCCAGCTTAACCACTCTCAGTATTAAGGATAGATTTTCCAACAGCATGGAATCCTTGTCCAGCCGGCGTGGTCCCTCTTATAGGCAGAGCCGAGGCATTCAAAAGCCACAAAGACAAGCACTTTATCGAGGACTCGAGAATCGGGAGGAAGTGGTGGGTAAAATCCGAAGCCTTCATACAGATGCCTTGAAGAAACTGGCCGTTAAATGTGAAGACCTCTTCATGGCAGGACAGAAGGACCAGCTCCGTTTGGGGGTGGACAGTTGGTCAGACTTCAGGCTAACCAGCGACAAACCATGTTGTGAGGCAGGTGATGCAGTTTACTATACTGCTTCATATGCAAAAGATCCACTTAATAACTATGCAGTCAAGGTAAGAAAATAATGTAAATCTCATTTTAATCTTATGAGGATGGATCCATTCTCCTTTCCTCCTTTCTTTCCTCCATTCAGCAAGTTACTGAGCATCTACCCCATATACTATGATAAGCAAGGGGGCTTATTTATTTAGAGGAGGAAACACATGTAAAGAGACAGTTACAACAGCATAGTGCATGCTGAGATATAGGTAAACAAAAATCCTATGGGAGTTTGGAAAGACCTTGAATCAAACTCTAGAAATCAAAAAAGTCATCTTAAAGTAGGTAAACCTTGAGCTGCAGCTATTTCCACGGGCTACCTGTAACCATGTTTACATCTTTATCTTCTACCAAGTAAGAGGCTCTTATCTAACTATCCCTCCTCAGGTTTCTAGAGAAACATTTTTACAGAGGGAGATAATTAATATTTTTTGATATGCCAGGAACTTTGTTATGTTTCTTTGTTATGTAATTTGATCTTCACATCAATTTTATGAGGTTAAGATCTTTTTCTCCATTTGATAGATGAGGAAAATGAAGGCTCAGAGAGGTGAAACTAAATTTAGGGTCACACAAATGGCAAGCAGTAGTGTTAAAAACAGATATCTCTGACTTCATAGTTGTACTTTGTCCATTAGGTCACTTATTAATTTCTTACATGTGTATTGCTCATTCTAGACAACCCACTACTTTAAGACAGCTGAAACTCTTGACATCAAGAATTCTTGCCCAGGATGACACTGTGGCTCAAAGAAGTAGGGTGCAGGCCCCATATGCCAGAGAGTGGTGGGTTTGAACCCAGCCCCAGCCAAAAACTGCAAAAAATAAAAAAAATATAAATATAAAAATATAACTTGCCCAGTTATATTTACCATAACAATAAGCCATAAGTTTCATCGGTATAATTAATAAGATATGGACTTTTTTTCTTTTTTGAGACAGTTTCACTCTATTGTCCAAGCAAACAATCTTCCTGCCATGGCCTCCTGAGTAGCTGAGACTATAAGCACATTTTATAATGCCTGGCTAATTTTTCTATTTGTGTGTGTGTGTGTGTGTGTGTGTGGAGATGGGGATCTCACTCTTGAGCTGTCTGGTCTCAAATTCCTGAGCTCAAGCAACTTCACCTGTCTTGGCCTCCCAGAGTGCTAGGATTACAGATGTGAGCCACTACTCCCAGCCCCATTAAGTATGGACTTTTAAGTCCAAAAGATTGGGGTTCCAGTCGTAGCTCTGCCACTCAGTAGCTTTGTCAATAATAGTGAGTGAGATATTATGCTTTTGTTTGAGTAAAAAAGAACAAAATGTCTCTGATAAGTGTTCATTTCTTTCACTATCCACTACTTCTTCCCTAGGTTACTTTAAGAGAATAACAACAATCTTTGAGCCTCAATTTCCTCCACCTTCAGATGTTTACAATGATAATCCATCTATTTTATGGGATTGAGATAAGGATCAAGTGAGATAATGCATGTGAAAGGGTTTTGAAAAATATGAAGCTCTATGTAGACTTAATGTAACATTCTCTGTTCCCATAGTGTCTTTTTACTGATTCTATTCACTGGTTCAAAACCAATTAACATATCTAAATGACTTTTACATGTTAATTTGGCTTAGAAGAACCAGATGGTATCTTAGCAAATTAATGGCTAAGGTAAAAGATTGGCATTACCTGTCTATCTAGACAAAATGTATGCTTGGAACAGACCTTCAACTAGCTGTTCTCTGCAGTTGCAACATCTATACTACTTGACAGTATGGTGGCCCTGGCAGAGTGACCCTGTGCTCCTGCCCACACTTTTAAAATTAAACTGAGGGGTAAACTGCAGAGTGGGGATCTGGATTTGAGTTAATACATTACTATTGAGTCTAACAAGGAAGGCATTTTGAGATTCTGTATACCACTTGAGAGCTGTTACATCAATTGGGGTTATGGTGCCTTATCTATCTTGGGCCTTTATTGTTACAAGATCACCAACGCAAGATGAGTGCCTATTTCAGAAAAGGGCATTGAACTATCTGTTCTTTCAGAACAATTGAGAAGTAGTGCTTGACTAACTTTATGTAATATTGCCGTGCAATCTTGTCTCTTCCCCCAAATCAATGGTCTAGTATTGATTCTTTGCTTGTAATGATGCAAAAGCTATCTCCAAAGAACAGGTGGCCAGTGGTTATATACTGGGGGTTGTTGGCAGATTTGGGAAAGGATGTTTTATACTAAATACTGAATATAAATGTCTTTTTAAAGACCCTCTTGTGTTTCTAAAAGTACCCAGTTGATTGTACAACCTTAGAGGAACAATGTACTAAACTGCCAAGGCTCTGTGAACCCCATCTTCACAGGGGTGAGCACAAAAATTCTTTTCTGTTTATGTTCTTAAAATATCCCTTCCAATATTAATTAAATTTGAGTACTTTAATAGGGTATGACTGTCTCTTAAAGAGACTAAAAGGTCTTTAAAATGTTGCAAAAGGAAATCAGTGGTAGAATTCAGTGATTTAAAAGCCAAAGGATACTACCTCTAGTCCTTAAATACCAAATCCACTACAGTCTTAGTTATCTTAGTTTGCTCAGGCTGCCATAACAAAATATCATAGACTGTGAGGCTTAAACAACATATGTTTGTTTATTTTATCATGTTTCTGGAAGCTGAAAAATCCTAGATCATGGTTGTAGCTTATTTGGTTTCTGGTAAGGTAGGGAGAGAAAGAGGGAGCATGCTGTGGTATATCTTCTTATACAGACACCAATCCTTTTGCACCATCAGGGCCCTACCTGATGACCTCTTTTAACCATAATTGCTTCTTTATAACCTCTATCTTCAAATACATTCAAATTTGGAGTTAGGACTGTAGCGTAAGAATTTTGTGGGAGATAGATATAATTTAGTCCAAAGCATTCTGCTGTTAGGCACCCTGCCCCTCCAAATTCATGTCTTTATCACATGCAAAACACAATTCCAGCAGCTCCAAAAGTGTCACTCATTTCGGCATCAACTCTAAAGTCTGAGGTCAGAGTCTCATCTAAATATCACCCAAGTCAGATATGGATGAGATTCAAGGTATGATTCATCCTGAGGGAAATTCCTCTCCAGCTATGAATTTGTAAAACCAAACAAATTATGTGTTTCCAAAATATGCTTGTAACTGTAAATAGGCTTAGAGTAGACATTCCCATTCAAGAATGTCTTCTTCAAATGGAGAAGTCAGAAGGAAAGAAGGAAGGTCTGGTAGCTCCCAAGCAATTTAAAAACCTAGCAAGTCAAATTTTATTCAATTTTAAGGCCCAAGAATAATCCTCTTTGGTTGGATACTCTGTTCTCCAGGTTCCTTGGGGTGGCAGCATCACCATCATAGTTCTGCAAATAGCCCCACCACTGAGGCACTGATTGTAGCCATCCTGACCATCCAAATCTAGAAAGACAGCTTCACCATTTGAAGTACAAAGTGGATTCTACATTGTGAAGTATTTTTACAATGGCATCCACTTCTCAATATCAAAATCTCATTCTTAGTCTGCTTAACTGCCGTAACAAAATACTATAGGTTGAATGGCTTAAACAATATACATTGGCTGGGTGTGGTGGCTCACACCTATGATCCTAGCATTCTGGGAGGCAAAGGCAAGAGGATAGCTTAAGCTTAAGAGTACATGACCAGTCTGAGCAAGAGTGAGACCCCATCTCCACTAAAAATAGAAAAATTAACCTGGCACAGTGGCACGTGCCTATAATCCTAGCTATTCAGGATGCTAAGGCAGAAGGATCACTTGAGTCCAGGAGTTCGAGGTCGCTGTGAGCTGTGGTGCCCCTGCACTGTAGCCTGGATGACAGAGACTTTGTCTCAGGGAAAAAAAAAACTAAACTAAAAATAGCTGGGCATTGTGGCAGGTGCCTATAGTCCCCAGCAGTTGGGACATTGAGGCAGGAGGATTGCTTGAACTTAAACCAAAGCAGTTTAAGGTTGTTGTGAGCTAGGCTGATGCCATGGCACTCTAGCCTGTGCAACAGAGTGAGACTCTGTCTTTAAAAAAAAAAAAAAGAAAGAAAACATGTATGTATACATTCATACATTTATGTCCTCATAGTTCTAGAGGCTGGGAAGCCTGAGATCAAGGGCTGGCTGATTTGGTTTCTGGTAAGGGCTCTTCCTGTCTTAAAGTTAGCTGCCTCCTCACTGTGTCCTCACATGGTGCAGAGAGAGAGAGAGGGAGAGAATGTGTATATGTCTCTTCTTATAAGGGCACGTATCTTGTTATATCTGGACCCCACTCCTATGATCTCATTTAACCTTAAATTGCCTCCTTATTGGCTTCATGTCCAAATACAGAAATATTAGAGGTTAGGGCTTCAACATACAAATGGGTGGGGAAGGGGCACAATTTAGTCTGTAGGAAGTAGTGTATGTTATAAAATCCAGGACTTTACCTGGATTTGAGAATTTTTCTCTCTCATATTTCTTTTGATCTTGATCTAGCATGAATAGCTTTATAATTTGTATTGCTCCTGAACTAAAAGATATCACAGTACAAAATAAAGAGCTTTCAAGTCAGCTAACCTGGATCTAAGTTCTGAATCTGTGGCTGTGTTTTTTAAGCAAGTCACACAACCTCTCTTGGTTTTTACATCAGTGGATACTAATTGCCCTACCTACCTCATAAGATTGTTATAATACATGTGTTCATGTATTAAAGCTACTTTCATAAAGTATAAAGTACATGTAAACCTTAGTAAAATAATACATTATTATTATTAACAATAATCAAAAATTACTGCTTAACATTCTATAGGTTATTCCCTATTATTCTTTAATACTAGTCATTAGCCTGAGCATATTTAGATAAATTGTGCATTTAGATATTTTCTTTTTCATTACTTCAAAGATGTAAACATCTTTGTTCCCCATAAAGTTATGATAGAAAGCTACAAAATGCTAACAGCCTCAAGAATGTAAGTACTGCCAAAAACTGGAAACAAACTGATATTAAGGAAACAATTTAATAGTTATGGCCCATCAACCCACTGGTGTATTTGTAGCCATTAAAATGGTAATTATGAAGACTATAAAATTATGAAAAACATTTTTTGTAAAATGTCACATGAAAATAGCAGAATACCAAATAATACGATCATTACTTTGTAAAAATTGGCATACAAAATAGTAATATTCAAACAATTTTTATGTTAGAGTGGTGGTAAATTATAGATGATTTTGATTTGTTTTAAAAAATGATGTTATAATGTCTTTTCAATGAAAAAACTACAGAATTAGAGCTTCTTGAAAGCAGGTACCCTTAGTAATTCATTGCTGTTGTCCCGTCCTCTAGCACAGATTATAAATAGCTCTTGTTTCATGATACCTGGCTTTTTGCACACACTGGTTCCTCTGTCTGGACTGCTCTTCTCCTAGGAGGCAATGTGATACAACAAAGAATTTCTGCATTGTGATTTGCTGGTGACCTATTTCAAAATCACCTAAGGGATCCACATAATGTCATTTTCTTAGCCCCATTCCATACCTACAGAATCAGAATCACTGGCAGTAAGACCTTGGAAAGAGCATTTATAGCAGCACCCCAAAACAGTTCCTATTTGGTTTTTTGTTTTTTAGACAGTCTCACTCTCTCACCCTGGGTAGAATGCCGTGGTACCATCATAGCTCACAACAACCTTAAACTCCCAAGCTCAAGTGATCCTCCCACCTTGGCCTCACAGGGTCCTAGAATTATAGTTGTAAGTCACCTCACCCAGCTCCACGTCTTCTTTTATCCACTCATCTCCATTTGGCAATTCATAAACCAGCAGATTGGACTGTTTGTCTCTGTGGGCTGAATATTGGCTGGCCTCCAGCCCTTCACTTAACTTCCCTGCTCTTTAAATAGAACTTAACATAAACTTAAACATGAACTTAACTTTCCTGCTCTCTAAATAAAGTCTACCTTTACTTTTTCTTCCTTTCAAAGAATCTGGGTGGCCAGTGACCAAACACATAATCTTCACAGTAGACTAAAGTCAATTTTAGAAGGGCCTCCACTATTCTATATAAAAGGAAACAGAGGCTAGACAGGAACAACCACTTTGTACTTATTTATTTTTTGAGACAGAGTTTCACTGTATACCACGGCATCATCATAGTTCACAGTATAACCTCATACTCCTGAGCTCAAGCGATCTTCCTGCGTCAGCCTGCCAAGTAGCTGGGACTACAGGTGTGCACCACCACTCCTGGCTAATTTTTCTATTTTTAGTGGAGATGGGGGTCTTTCTCTTGGTCGGGCCAGTGTTGAACTTCAGAGCTCAAGGGATCCTCTTTTCCTCAGCTTCCTACAGTGCTAGCATTACAGGCATGAGCCACTATACCTGGCCAATAATCAATCACTTTTTCATAGGAACATCAGCTTCATGGCAGGCTGCCTCCTGACTCCTAAATAAAACCTTTCCTACTGTATCATGCCCAAATCAGTCAGCTGACCCTGCTGTGCCTCAGGTTTATCTAGGAGCAGCAAGCTGAACAGGTGGGTAAAATTATGGCTCAGTCTCACTGGGATTTTTTTTTTTCCACTAGTCTCATGAGATCATTTTATAACAAATGCTGCCATGTGAGACTATGTAGAAAATTTGGATGGAATAACATTGAAGAAAACACTAAAATTTTTACGTAGGCAAAAAGTATAAATTTCTGAGTTACTTTTCTAACAGTTCCAGAATTGGGGTGGTAGGCATCTTCTCCTTCTAAAGTAGTCTGAGTCCTTACTTTCAAGAGGAGAGCACACAAAACTCAGTGAAGATACACACTTCCTTATTACAACTATAAGGCTGTTGCTTTCTACTAGCTGTGCCAGAACCTTGTTAAAAGCTTGTAACAGACCAGGTACAGTGGCTCGTGCCTATAATCCTGGCAACTCTGGGAGGCTGAGGTAGGATTACCTCTTGAAGCCAGACTAGCCTGAGCAAGAGCAAGACCCTGTCTCTACTAAAAATAGAAAACTTTGCCAGTATCATTGTTCGTACCTGTAGTCACAGCTATTCCAGGGGCTGAGGCAGGAAGATCACTTGAGCCCAGAAGTTTGAGGTTATACTGAACTATAATAATGCCACTGTACTCCAGCCAGGGTGACAGAGCAAAATCTCAATTTTAAAAAAAAGTGCTTATAATAAAATAGAGTTGAACTTTGGAGACCAGCATCTTTTATTGCATTTTTGACTCTAGAATGTTCGTTTATCTAATTTGGGTTAATGCTGAGAAAGCAAGACACTAAATGAAAAAGCATTACAAGAACCACGGTGATTGGTAGGAATTCACAACTAGTTCAAACTACATACACAGGCAATTAATTGCTGGCTCAGTGGTAAGGAAAAAACTGGAGGTAAACCACTTCCACTTTCATAATTCCACATAAATAATTCTAACATTGAAACCTTACAGGAAGGGATTGATCAGCAGCCAGCTATACATATTCATGGCCATCTTAGGTTAGTGTCCCCACAGTTAGTTTCAGGGCTCAGTTCAATCCATACAGAAGTACCTAAGAGTCTCGACTGGGAATTGGTTTAAAAGAGAGAGGTTTGGGGCCCTTATGTAAACCTGGAATCAAAATAGATTTCCTAGTGGGAAGAGAACTATGGCTTTAATTAATGAGGTGAGAGGCTATAGCTGGAATTCACAAGTTGGAATTTAAATTAAATGAATTCTTAATCTGAGCCCTCACTGGTTATTGAACTTCTCTGTGACTCAGTTTCTCTAGTGTGAACATCCAGGGCAACATTCTGTCAACCTCTATTACTGGCTCAGGATCACAAGTGATTTGCTTTCAGTGCACATGCTGAGTAGGAGAATGAAAAGATTTGATGATTTTAAGTCACGAATAAACTGATAAAATTTTACACAGTCGCCTTCATGAATTTCTCTTCTAGGCTCCAAAATGGGTTTCTTGGGCACATGAACATTTTTGTAGCAATTTCAAGCTATAAATTACCTGACCTACCTGACAGGTCTCATAGCAGATGCCTACAAAGTAGGAGTCCTGAATACTTTGAGCCCAGACAGCACTTTTAAACAGTCTGTTTTGAATACAGTTATAACAGCATTGAGTGTATGTGGGTCTTAACTCTGTAGCAGCAAGTAAAGCAGTATTCCTTGGCAGATCAAGGAAGTGTGGTCAATCATTGGCCAGCCTGTACTCTTATAGAGTGAGATGTACCAAGTACAGGGTATCAATTTAGAAGCTGCAGGTTTTCATTCTGCAGGATCACTCCCATTTGCAACTGTGCTTTTGTGTAATGTGACAAAGTAGTACATGTGGTATAATGTGTGTGATCTTCAGTGTTTCTCATTTTTGTCCCTCTACAATTCCTTTCGCAAGATATCCATCTCACTTAAGGTTCACTGAGGCACTGTAAAATGCATAGTGTGAGATGGAAATGAGATTCCCTGCTGATAAACTGGAAGTAGGCTGAAGGCACACTGGGCCTCTAAATGGGAAAATAAAAGCTAATGAGAGATAAATTTAAAGAATCCTGTGTTTTGTAATTATTGCTTTCTTTAGGGAAAAGGAGAGAAAATTGAATAGAGTGATGAAAAGCCATGTCATTGTGCATAGTTTTGTGCTGTGCAAAATCAGTGAGCTCTGGGTCAGCCTGGACTCAGCAGATAGCCCTTATTGGTCTGATTTTACTCATCTGCATAGTCAGGTCATTCATGAGGATTTATTATTCAGATTTGTCTGCCATTGCCCTGTCCCTATCACCTTGCCAACTTCCCTTTGTTTAATAAATGCTGTTAATACATTCTGCCTGGTCTGAGTACATAGACCCTATGGACACACTGGATCAAATGTAGCCTTTTTTGTCAGAGTTTTTACAAACACATTGAACATGTATAAGGTGACCAGATTTTAACATTTGTAAAGCGGGACAACATGGGGGAGGGGGGTTGGGCAGTGGTGGGGCAGGGGACAGGGCAGGGCAGGGCCTGACATCAGTGCAAACTTTGATAAGCAGTTCTCAATAATCACTTCTCAACAATTATTTGTTATTATTGCAGTTTAACATTATAATTTTTTTTTTTTGAGATGGAGCCTCAAGCTATCCCCCTGGGTAGAGTGCCATGGCATCACAGCTCACAGCAACCTCCAAGTCCTGGGCTCCAGCAAATCTCCTGCCTCCGCCTCCCAAGTAGCTGGGACCACAGGCGCCCGCCACAACGCCTGGCCATTTTTTGGTTGCAGCCATCATTGTTGTTTGGCGGGCCCGGGCTGGGGAGTCGAACCCGCCACCTTAGGAGTACGTGGCTGGCGCCTTAGCCGATTGAGCCACAGGCACCGAGCCAACATTATAAAATTAACAAAAATAATATAAAACTCATATTCTGGCGAAATAGCCACATGGCAGCTGAAAACCATATATTCCCTTCCTGTTCTCCCGCCCATTAGTACATTCTTTCCAAAAATCGGGACTTCTTTAAAACGCCGCGGGACAAA
The DNA here is from genome assembly GCA_963574575.1 of Galagoides demidoff. Taxonomy (NCBI): domain Eukaryota; kingdom Metazoa; phylum Chordata; class Mammalia; order Primates; family Galagidae; genus Galagoides; species Galagoides demidoff. The sequence continues at coordinate 21,020 of CAUYQV010010088.1, forward strand.
TTGTTAAAAAGCGGGATGTCTGGTCACCCTGAACATGTACTGTGTGCCTTGCACTGTGTTAGGGCCTAAAGATATTACTAGTATCTGCTCTTACTGTTGACAAAAAATGTGATAACTGCAATAATAGGCATGTATAAAATATAGAAGGAACACAGAAAGAAGATTAGGGATCTTTAGTAGTTGCTCTTTTGGACAAAAGTAACACCTGAGAAGGGCTTTGAAAGATTAAGTAGGAATCCCTCAGGCAGATCAGAGTTGAAGAGGAACTCCAAACATAATACTTGGAATGGGTGGGGCTGGTTGCAGATAGTTCAATATGATAAAAGAAAGTAGAAAAGAGATGGGGAGTAAGACTTGAAAGGAAGGTGAGGCCAGTATTTTATCCTTTGAGGATAAGGGGGAGCCACTAGGAAGTTTAAATAGCCAAGGAATGGAGGGGTTTTTTTGTTTGTTTGTCTGTTTGTTTGTGACAGAGTCTCACTATGTTGCCCTCAGTAGAGTGCTGTGGTGCTTTACAGCAACCTCCATCTCTTGGGCTTAAGCGATTCTCTTGCCTCAGCCTCCTAAGTAGCTGGGACTACTGGCACACTACAATGCCTGGCTATTTTTGTTGTTGTTGCAGTTGTCATTGTTGTTTAGCTGACCTGGGCTGGGTTCAAACCCACCAGCCTTGTTGTATGTGGCTGGTGCCCTACCCACTCAGCTATGGGTACCACCCCAGAGGTTTGGGTTTTTTTCGAAAGATGGTTCTCTGGCCACATAGAAGATGTATTTGAAGGGAATCACATTTGATGAAGCAGGAAGACCACTAGGAAAGCTTTTGTAGTAGTCCAGGAATGTAATGATGATAGCAATAGAGATACAGGAAAGAAGATAATTTGAAGGTTATTTAGGAACATAATCAATAGGGGTTGGTAATTGATTGGATATTGGTAGTCAAGATATAAGGGGAATCCAGAATGAAATTGGTTTCTCATCTAGATGTTGAGACAGAGAACATTCATTCCCTAAGAATGAATGTTTAGTGGGAATAAGGGTTCAGGTTTGGTTATATGAATTTAAGGAATCAAATGGGCTATTGTATATATGAGTCTAAAGCTTGAACACAAGGGTGGACTATAAATTACATGTGGAAGTCAGCAATATGTACAAGAAACTTGAAGGCATGAGCAAGCTTGCTAAAAGAAATGTATCAATGTAAAATTAGGACAGTTGGCAGGCCCTTTAAATACCAGCACTTGAAGGAACCTTTGGGAAGAAGGGTCAAGTGAAAAAGAATGGGTAATACCCTGCCATTCAACAACCAAGCCATAGTCATGCCATTTAATTTTGCCAAATGTCTGCCTTCCACCCCACACACTCTTTGTTGTCTTAAATTGAATATGAATATGAGTTATTGGAGGGGCAGCAAGATGTACATCCTCCTCACAGGTCCCAAGCCTTATGGGTACTCTGAAAGGGTCAGTAGTGCTAGATACATTGCTCTGTCTTCTCCCCAGCTGCTTTTAATGGAGCTTTACAATCAAAGCCCCCCATAATCTGCTTTGTAGAAGTTAGCTGTCTAAGTTGGGGTTATTACAAACAAATGCTTTATAAAGGCAAATATGCCTCAAAGGTATACAGAGCGGTTGCCATGAGCAACACAGAAAAAGAGCCCCTGAACTGAACGTTTGGAATTAAACTTTTCCAGTGTGCTTAAGGAACCATTGTTGAGCTCTGTTTCCCTGCTAAGATTGGGCTTGTGTAAGTGTTGTGTGCTTTGACCTGAGTCTGAGGTCTCCCAACAGGATAATTTGGCTCTGAGTCTGGAAGGCATAGTTGTTGGATTGTTTTTGTTTGTTTATTGTTTGTTTTTTTCTGTTTCCTATAGATGATTTGCCAGTGGTTAAAGGGGTCTCACTTCCTGTATTTGGGAATCTGGTCAGATTGCCTTACGATGCTATGTATTACAGATGGAAAGTGCTGAGGAAACATCAGATACGTGTTTGAATGCTCAGTTGATGTGAATCAACACTTTTCTTTCCCACCCTCTAGTCTTCTATCTTTCTTAACCTAGACAAGTATCCGATTTCCCCTCAAGCCTCTGTTTTTGCAACAGTATGTTATTCATGTTGGTATGCACCTACCAGGTGACTGGCTGTCCTTTTTAATGTCCCTGGGACTCCTTTGGCAGAGGAGCTCGAGCAGACATGCCCTGCGAATGGGGGTCACTGTGCCCAGGATAGGCTTCTTTTCCTGCTTGTGCTCATCACGTGAAGAGTTTCCTTCACCTGAATTTGGCATTGCCATCTTCATAAAACCAAAAAGTTGTACAGAAGGAGACCCTGGGTATACTTTATAAGAAGACTCAACCTTCACCAGCCTGGTTGTTTGACTCCTAGATATTGATATTGCAGCTCCCTCTAGTGTCACTGTGGTTCAGGCTCGTGTAACATTTTTCTTTCCTTTGAGAAAATGCAGACAGCACAAATCTGCCAAAATTGGCATTATTTTAAGTACATTTCCCCAAACATAGACAAAACAAATATGAGATGACTTTTTTCCCATCAGGAAAAGGAATCTTAAATGACAATATGGGATTGTTCCAGTCCAGTTTTGTTCCTATTTTAAGGTTTTGAGGAGCCCAAGAGTCCTACGGAAGTCATTCATTTAGGGTAGTGAATCTTTCTTGAGATTCTTCTGGTTCATGCCAGCTACCTTTTATAAAGAAGGAATGTGAATTCCCTTCAATAAATAAATGAAAAATGAGAGGCCAAGAAAAATTTACTTTGATCCCTCATAGAAAAAATTCTGAGTAAGGGGAGAAGAGGGGGGGAAGGAAAAAACTGGCAGGAAGACCATGTCCATTTTTTCTGAAAAGGGTGGCTTGTTTTCTGAAATAACTTTCAGAATAGAAACTTATCATCTGAAGTCAGGTCATTTTTGAGTTTTTTTAAAACTAAAGAAGTCTAGTTATTAATATTTGAAAAATGGCTACTGTGTGGTACATAGAATAATATAATACTCCTACCTAAATTAACATCATTGCAGGCTCCATAATAAAGATTTATGAGATACCTGTGGTGTGGAATCCTATTATAGAAATCTCCATAGGTCTGTGTTTAGGTTGTAACTGTTTTCATAGTTATGAACCAATTAAAATCCCTCTCTCTCTTTCTCCTCTTTTGCACTCCGGTCTTCTCCCTTTTGCCTTTGCCCTTAAAACTAAAGTGGTCCATTATTCTTCAGCCTATCTGTGTCTTATAAAATGAAGAGATAAGGAAGAGCCACCCACTCCGCCTGGCAGACCATCTTCCTTCAGAGCATCCAAAAGGGTGGGACAATTTATCATTTCTTCTTCGCAAATCACTCTGATCCTTTATCTCAAGTTGATCTATGAAGCTAAACGTAAATTCTCGTTGTAGTATCCAGGTTCTTATCTGCTCACTAAGCTCTGGAGACCTTATAAAAATACATATAGGTGTTTGTGTAGATACACTTAGAACATCACAATTAGAATCATAGTCACAATCAGAATATCTTCTCTGCTTCTACTATTAAAGTATAAGGTAGCAAGTTTTTTTCATCCTGACTCAGCATAGCAAAAACTAGAGTTTTCCACACAGTTCCATCTCCTAACCTTAGGGTTTTCTCTCTTGGATCCCAACATACTGATGCTGGCTTAGAGGTGTTGCCTGTTGATGTTACCTGTCTTCTATCAAACCTGTGGTCCAAGAGCCTCACTGCTATGGCAGGTAGCTGTCAGGACTCAAAAAAAAGGTATATTTTTCTGTCTTGTTCTTTTTGTATGAAAACATATGAGGATTTTACAAGATTCCATCATTTTTAGCATTTGGAAGAGGTGAACTGTTTTAGTCATTATCAGTGTTAAATTTGTTTCAACTTTGTAGTTTACAGATATCCTCTATGAACTTGATTCCATTTAATCCTCACAGCTAGCTATGAAGTAGGTTTCAATATTATTTACATGGTTTCCTTTATTAGGGCAACTGAAACCCAGGCAGTCAAATGCCTGAGGTTACACAGCTAAAGGCAAGGCTAAATCCCAGGCCTCTTAAGTCCTTGGTGAGTGTCCTTTCTACAACGTAATAGCTGGGGTTTAACTATCCAATTGCATTCAACTAACCTTGGTATAAGATTTGAAAGACTTTTCAAAGACTGAGAAGTGGACCCTTGAACTTTCATTCCAGAAGGCAACCTAATACTAGGGATGGCCTTAATTAAAACTAGGGATAGGCTTAATGGTGCCATGTGTTGGATTGAATTCCCATACAACTAAATGATAACTAGTATAAGATTTTTAAATACTTGGTAACATATAAATTTGAAGTATTGCCAACAGCCCAGTATAGAAAGAATACATGCTGTGATTGATGAGCATTCAGGACTGTATATTATATGGGATGTACTGAGACTTTCAGAACTTTCCAAAGATAGTATTTTCTGAAAGATATATACTTGAACATAAACTGAACCTAGGGATGTCTATTTCAAGACCAGAAGTCTACTTACAAAGAAAATGCTTAGTGTACCCTGAAACTAATTAGGTAGGTGGTAGAAGACTTGAAGGACTTGTTCAGATATAGACGTATAGGTAGACAGACAGAGATTTCCATGGCATTGATCGTTGCTCAGGTCTCTTTAATTGTAATAAATACAATAAATGAGGCAGTGAGAGATATGTTACTTTTGGTCATTTTTTTTTCTTAATAATCTATTTGAATGGAAATCAGAACATGCTGCTACTCAGAATTGGAGACCCATCTGCATCCTCCTAAGAAAATGTACATTTCTCTCTCTCTTTGAATAAAATAACTAGAAAATACTTTTCTTTCTTTTTTTTTTTTTCTTTTTTTTTTTTTGAGACAGAGCCTCAAGCTGTCCCCCTGGGTAGAGTGCCATGGCATCCCAGCTCACAGCAACCTCCAACCCTGGGCTCAAGTGAGCCTCCTGCCTCAGCCTCGCAAGTAGCTGGGACCACAGGTGCCCACCACAGCACCTGGCTATTTTTTGGTGGGTCCGGGCTGCATTCGAACCCACCACCTTAGGTGTATGTGGCTGGCACCTTAGCCACTTGAGCCACAGGCGCCAAAGCAGAAAATACTTTTCTAAAATTTGCTTCTTTTCTGTACTACTGTAATAAACAGGCAGTGTAAATACTACGGAGAGTGCTAGTTGCTGGGAGACTTTGATATCTATGAATTACAGCAGTCTGTTTCTACACAGAAAGAGGAAAACATGTGTTCCTCAGCTAACAGGCCATGGAGGGGACCCCAGACCAGGCTATTAGGATCTGTGAACTAGTGGTAAAGACAGAGTCTTCCACTGTCAGTCTCTCCATAGCATCAGGATTTTGCTTACTTTTTGCTTTTATAACCCTTTAAGACTAGAAATGTAAGAGTTGTTACATATACAAAAGACTTGGCTTATGGTTTTGATCAAAAAACTCTTCCTCGATCCATAAAGTGCTTTTTAAAAGGTCTTATTACCTGAACATTGGGCATTAAATGAGGCCTATGAAAAGAAAGCATAAAACTTAGAATTCTGCCTTGAAATATTGGGTTTGCTCTGATTAGGTCAGTCCAATGATTCTTTCAACCTTTTGTCCTCTACCCTGCTAGTAAACTGTGAGTGCCAGAATCGTGACCATCACAATGACATTAAAGTTAGAAAAACCTACAGTTTGCCAGGCCAATTATGTCACTCTTCTGACCAATGAGAAGTTGGCCCAAAGGGTGATAGGTGATGAAATAAGATATCCTAGTCTACTATATGAGCCATTTATTAGCCTGTTGTGTATATCTTTGTTACAAACCTCTATAAAAGTAGGTAAAAGTTTATTTTGGTGGTATTGTGTTTTTTAGATGAGTTGCAGTGTATAGTGGAAAGAGCAGGCTTTGGCATTAGACAGACTAAGGTTTGCAAACTGGTAACCTTGGAGATGGTATACATAAAGTGCTCAGCACATATGACAAGAGATGGCCATGAGAGATAATGACTACCATTACCACTGGTAGCATGGTTATACCAACACTCTTTCTAAAGGCTTCACTGTGTGATCATTTTTTTTAATTTATTTTTATTATTTGGGATTCATTGAGGGTTCAAAGAATTAGGTTACACTGATTGCATTTGTTATATAAAGTCCCTCTTATAATTGAGTCCCACCCCAAAGAGGTGTGCCCTACACTGTGATCCCCATCCCTCTCTCTCCTCCTCTCTCCCCTTGTATTAGCTCATCTACTGCCTTCATGTTAGAATTGAGTACATTGGATTCTTGTTTCTCCATTCTTGTGATGCTTTGCTAAGAACAATGTGTTCCACCTCCATCTAGGTTAATACAAAAGATGTAAAGTCTCCATCCTTTTTAGTGGCTGAATAGTATTCCATGGTATACATACCCTACCGCGTGTTAATCCATTCCTGGGTTGGTGGACATTTAGGCTGTTTCCACATTTTGGTGATTGTAAATTGAGCTTCAGTAAACAGTCTAGTGCAAATGTCCTTATGATAAAAGAATTTTTTTCTTCTGGGTAGATGCCTAGTAATAGGATTGCAGGATCAAATGTGAGGTCTAATTTGAGTTCTTTAAGGATTCTCCATACTTCCTTCCAAAAAGGTTGTATGAGTTTGCAGTCCCACCAGCAGTGTAAAAGTGTTCCCTTCTTTCCATTTCCATGCCAGCTTCTGCAGCTTTGAGATTTTCTGATGTGGGCCATTCTCACTGGGGTTAGGTGATATCCCAGGGTAGTTTTGATTTGCATTTCTCTGATGATGAAGGACAATGAGCATTTTTTTCATATGCTTTTAGCCATTCATCTGTCCTCTTTAAAAAATGTTCTATTCATGCCTCTTGCCAGGTGATACATCCCAATATATGAGATTGTTGGGTCTGTTTTTGTTGACTGTTTTAAGTTCTCTGTAGATCCTCATTATCAAGCTTTTGTCCAATTCATAATATGCAAATATATTTTCCCATTCTGAAAGTTGTCTGTTTGCTTTGGTTGTCCTTAGCTGTACAGAAGCTTTTCAGTTTACTTAAGTCCCATTTGTTTCTTTTTGTTGTTGTTAGAATTGCCACAGAAGTCTTCTTCATAAACTCTTTCCCCAGGCCAATATCTTCAAATGTTTTTCCCACATTTTCTTTGAGGATTTTTATTGTTTCAGGCCTTAGATTTAAATCTTCTGTCCATTTTGAATCAATTTTTGTAAGTGGTGAGAGGTGCAGGTCCAGTTTCAGTCTTTTACATGTGGTTGTCCAGTTCTCCCAACAACACTTATTGAATAGGGATTCTTTTCCCCAATGTATGTTCTTGTTTTGTTTATCAAAGATCACGTGACTGTAAGATATTAGTTTCATCTCATGGTTTTCTATTTGGTTCCAAATGTCATTGTCCGTATTTTTATGCCAATACCATGCTGTTTTGATCACTAAGGCCTTGTAAGATGGCAAAAAGTCTGCTAGGGTGATACCTCCAGCTTTGCTTTTATTACTAAGAATTGCCTTCACTATATGGGGTTTCTTCTGGTTCCATACAAAACAAAGAATTATTTTTTCCAATTCTTGAAAGTATGATGGCTCAGCGCCTGTGGCTCAATCAGCTAAGGCGCCAGCCACGTACACCTAAGGTGAAGGGTTCGAATCCCCAGCCCAGGCCCGCCAAACAACAATGATGGCTGCAACCAAAAAATGGCCGGGCGTTGTGGCGGGCGCCTGTGATCCCAGATACTTGGGAGGCAGAGGCAGGAGACTCGCTTGAGCCCAGGAGTTGGAGGTTGCTATGAGCTGTGATGCCATGGCACTCTACCCAGGGGGATAGCTTGAGGATCTGTCTCAAAAA
>CAUYQV010010090.1:0-18096 GCA_963574575.1 Galagoides demidoff
TCCAACTCCTGGGCTCAAGCGAGTCTCCTGCCTCAGCCTCCCGAGTAGCTGGGACCACAGGCGCCTGCCACAACGCCTGGCTATTTTTTGGTTGCAGCCATCATTGTTGTTTGGCGGGCCTGGGCTGTATTCAAACCCGCCACCTTGGGTGTATGTGGCTGGCACCTTAGCCACTTGAGCCACAGGCACCGAACCCTGTTCCAATTTCTATAGCAAAACCAGCCAGGGTAAGTGAAAGGAGACACTCCTTCATATTTTAAGTGGAAAGACAAAAAAAGACCTGTGCCCCACCTATGTTCTTCTGAATACGAGGTACACTGAGCTACGTGATGCAGCTCGTCTCCTTTCCAGCCAGTGTGTGAGTAGTAAGTCAGTCACCTTTCAGCGCTTTGTCCCTGTAATGCCTATCTTTCCTGTGTCCGAGAATAACCCTTGATACAAGCAGTCCTCTGGAGGTCTCATGGAAAGGGACTTGGAAGTGCACTGAATTTAGGCCTCTCGTTTTAGCATGGAAGGGGGGGGCACTGAGGGATGGAAGTGACTCCCTCTAACTCAGACCGTTCTGAAGCCTCTTCCCTGTTATTACAGTGCCCTCACCCACCTTCCCATTGGCATCCCCATCCTAGTAAGGGTTGTTCATAGAGTCTGGTTTCTCTCTGGTGGCAGTCTGCTTCACAGAGTTCTACTTAAGGAAGAGAGGGGCTCCTCAGTGTCACTGTATAGACCAGGTTAGTTTTATACAGGTGTCAGGGGAACACCTTCAAAGCCAGCTTTGCAAGTTGGCATCAGGAGGGCTTCAGGATTCAACTTCCTTATGAGCTTTTCCAGCTCTTGCTTTCATACTCAACAGTGCTAACTACAGCTTTCATCCCAAGTCCCTATTTGAGGCCTTTAGGTTATATCCCTCTTTGCCAGTGGGGGTTATGCTGTTAACCTTGTGTATAAACAGGATTTAAAGCTGACTGCTTGCTGCACTACCTAGAAAGGTAAGGGAAACTAGAGCAAGGATCTGTCTGACCCAGATAAGACTTAGTTCTTAGTTCTAATAAAGAATATTTCTGACACAACAGGAGTTGGCATTCCCTTTATAAGACAGGTATTAACTTTAACATCATTACACATCTCCCTGCCTAGTTTTAAATCAAGTGAGAGCCCTGACACCTTGTTTTATGGTGCCTCATGCCTATAATCTTGGTGCTTTGAGAGGCCGAGGTGGGAGGATTCTTGAGGCCAGGAATTCAAGTCCAGCCTGGGCAACATAGTAGTCCCAGCTACTCAGGACGCTGAGGCAGGAGGATAGCCTGAACCCAGGAGTTTACGGCTGCAGTGAACTATGATTGTGTCACTGCACACCAGCCTAGGTGACAGAACGAGATCTTGTGTCTAAAGAAGAATTTAAAAATAAAATGTAGTAGACTGATCCTGTGCAACACCTTATAAAGGGAAGCTATAAAGGAAGGGTGGTTCTTACCCAAACAGATTTCTCTTGGCAACTCAGCAGCAGCCTATGTAAGTCAGAGTTGCAGAGGACTACAGAGGCTGGCACTGGCTACTGCAGAGGCTCAACACTGGCTGGTTTTCAAAGAGGCCGGTGTCTCTAGAAGACAACTGCCAGCCAGAGAGAGGGGGCTGCAAGTCCATCTTCCCTTCTCCTGAGCCGTAAGAATGGTCTTGGAACTGGAGTTGGAGTGAGTCTTCATCCTTGCTGCCAGATGGGCTGAGCATGAGGTTGGAATCGGGAACAGCTGGCACAGCAGAAACTGGAGTAATACTCATTGCCACAGAGCTGGGCCTGCAGGATCAAACCACAATTGGCAAGTTCTGGCTGATCGATGCACTCCCTGCCAGGGTCCCCAGGCTGGGTGACAGGTGCTGCAGAGCAGAGAGAAGAATGGTGAGAAGGCTCTGTGTATACCAAATAGCTCACCCGCCATTTCCTTTCCTTCAGAGAAAGGCAATATCATAACTGCCAGATTCAAAATAAAGTGCAGTTACCCTATAGCCTGTAATACCTGCAGGTACAAGCTGTGTGATTTCCCCGTGTTTTGGCCTCACGTCAGCATGTGGTTATCTTCCCCTTATAATTGTGGCCTCAGCCACTGCATAGCTCTTCCCAGACTCCCAAATATTAAATTAATATTAGATTAGACAATTAAATGTCTGTTGAAGTTAACTCCCTACCCTTACTATTGAGTCCTGAAGTGCTCAGTAACAACTGCGTTGGCCTCTGAATTGAAAGGAAAAGCAGGTAGGATCAGCCACAAGTAAAATTATGAGTTAGTAAAAGTATCTTTTCCTTTGCACTGCTGAACTCTTCCAACCCCCCAAATTTTGTGCCTTCAGTATCCTTAGCTTGTCTCTGTTGGCTAGCTCCTCCTCTTTTCAATTTTGCCACTTCACGAGAGAAAGCAATGCATATTAGACAGGGTCATAGGAAAACAGGCTTGGTAACAGTGGCCCCAACACTATACAAGAACAAAGCCCTCTTTGCCTCTCTGAATAGAAACACAGCTTCTACTTCTGCTTTCATCTCAGAACTGAAGTGGCCTTATCTAGTTAACGTCTCCTTTCTTTCTGGAAGAATTTCTTATGAAAGAGAGCCTTGGCTTGGGTTGGAGCGGCACCTCCCCCAAAGTCAGACCCTACGGGGTAGCCAGGGAGAGTTTATCTTTCTCCTCTCTCCCCTTGTTCCTTCACAGAAACCGCCAAGAGATAGTACCCTAGTCAGTGAATGACCTTATAATGGTTTGGTATATCACTATAACCAGAGTTCTTACTACTTAGATTTTACATAGATAGCAAAGCCATTTATGCATGTTTTTAAAAATCTGTGACTTAGGGATCAACTTTATCTGAGCTGGTGCAGCCTCTGGACTGATCATAGCAGGCGTCAGCATAGTGGTCATGCACTGGGCAACTTAAGTGCTCTGTGCTGCGCTGTTTCCTTATGTGTGAAAAGGAGATAGGTATGGCACCTACTTCATAAGGATATTCTAGGAACCAAATGACTTATGTCAGGCACTTAAAACAGCACCCAGGCACATAGTAACCCTAGCCAAAATTTGAGTGCTTAACTGCTGTTGTACCTTCATGTACAGTTCCCTTTTATTTGAAAAATGAGGCTAGACCGTACTGGGTGATAGCCTGTGTTTTATCCCTACAGTATTTTCTGTTCCTCACCTAAGTTCTTTAGACAAAATGAGAAGTCCTCACAGGAGAACTATGTTTCCTATACCAAACTAACCCACAGCCTCCCCCCCCACACACACACACACTCTAATGTTAAAACTTTACTATGCCATCAAGTCACAGACGGGGCAAAGTGGAGGCAGCCTCATGTTCTGTGACCAGTGGAAAACAGGTGGGAGCAGACATCTTCAGCCTAACCAATGGGAGGAATACAGATAGAAGAGGGGAATGGCTTTCAGTCAGGACCGGTGTCCCCCAAATATCTAAAATTGGCAAGACTCATCTAGTAGAGGGCAAGAGACAGTGGCCTAACGAGTATCCTATTTGGGACACAGGTCTCATGAGACCACTGCAGCTTCTCAACCAGGCATCAGCAGGACTTCCACCAGCCTTTGGTATCAAGCACACTTCTGATTACAATTTGGTTTCCCATACAGAATTTCTACAGCTAATCACAAACGTGAACATCCAGGTCCCTGTAACAGCTTGCTTTCTCACAGTAAGTTGGCATTCTGGTTTGTCTCAGTCTATGTAGTTTTTATGTAGGAAAAAGATCATCTTTCTGGGCCCAAGTAGCACCACCCTTCATACATGCTGCACTTAGTCACCTGGTATCCGAGCACCTAATGATACCAGCACAGGGCTGGGCCCTGGGACTCGAGTCTCCATTGATCCTGAGGAACTCACACACAGGAGGCCTACATGTCAGTTCTGCTCACAAAGTGACATTTCAACCACAGACCTTGGGCATCTAGCACTGGCCAGTCTCTACCCTCAGCCTAGCAGGCAGGAGGCAAACAGCAGCCTGCCCTCGGAGTGTTAACGGCTGCAGGTGTGGGGCTGGAGTCCCAAGGGCAGACTGGCCTGTGAGAACATTCGCTCCTCAGTGAACACACAGGGACACATAGGAGAGAAAGCCCCATCCCCTTTCCCTCTGGCTTATTGGAACCTGGAACCATGTCTGTTTCATCAATTCTGAGATGTACTTATTTTCACATCTCTCAGAATGTCTATCTTAATTAATGGTGCCTTGGCATTGTATCATTTTAACTGGCAACAACTTCATAGTGGTACAAAAATAATGCCTCTGACGAAATGACATCTTGATTCATTGAAATACAACTCTGAAAGCAGGAGCTGAAGAACATAAGGTTTCAATATCAAGTTACTAATAAAGCAGGCAAAATTCCACTCATTTGCAGATATAACAGCAGCCACCCAAAAATTATATACACATACACATATTTATATAATATGTATATCTAACCTGTGGAGAGTCAAAAAGACCGGGGTTCTAGACCCAGCTAGGCCACTACGTTGCTGTGTGACTGGTAGAAACCCCACTTAAATCAGCTCCCTGATAACCTGTCTCATTTGTAAACAGGTGGTGATAACCTCTGCCCTTTCCTTTCTGGGTTATATGGTCAAGTGGCCATAAAGGCACTTTTCAGTCATAGGACCATTTTTTGCTACTCTGACAAGAATGGGCAGGTGTAACCTGCCATAAGTTTTATAATAAAATTCCACTCAATCCTATTTCTTAAAGTCATTAATTCTAAACGACAATACTATACTTAACATCTGCTCCATTCTTAGTGGTGCCCAGCAGAAGCTTCATTTCCTTCATCTTTACTGCAGCTCTCAGATGGTAGGATAGCCCCAGTGCACAGATGAGGAAAGAGATGCTCAGGAAAGCTGAGCCCCTTCCCCTGGGTCATGCTACCAGAAACTGGCAAGATGAGCCAGGATTTAAACTAGAGTCCCTAGCACTGCAGGCTTATACTCCAGGACGTGAAGCCAGCCCTTGAGAACAAGCTAGTGTCCTGGGGTGCCCTTTCCACCTTGGAGACAGGCCCTTCTTACCAGATGGGATCACCTTCACCTCGGTGCTACGGCTGACTGACTGGCTCCCCCGGTAGGCGCTGCAGGTGTAGGAGCCCTCGTCCCTAGCCCGCAAGTTGTGGATCAGTAGTGTGCCATCTGGGGACTGGTAGACACGGTAACCATCAGCCTGCACAGGAAGCCCATTCCTGGAAGGGAGAGGACAGTGGGAGAGCCATTCCAGGATCCTGGTCTTTAGGCTCTAGGAGCTCTAGGAGGCCTGGGAGCCAGAGGGAAGAGGTAATCAATGGCCATTCCAGAGGCAACCACTTCCCTTAATGGCAAACAGATAACCCTCATCTCAAGCAGATGGGACAGGGGTACCAAAAGGTTAGGAAGGAAAATAATATCAAAGCAGAACAATGTAAGTGAGGTGAACTCACACAAACTAAGCACTGATGTAAGTTGCTGTAAATCTGCCTCTTAGCCACAAAGGAATTCCATGACAAAGGTCTTTTAAGCAGCCATTCAGTACAGACCCTACTCTGGATCAGACATAAAACTCCCTGCCACAGATGGGGGGGGGGGTGTATTCAGGAGCGGCTTCCCTGAGGACAGCTGGCCAATGGAGGACAGACATAGCCAGAACAAGGAGAAGGGAGAGGGGGAGAAATGGACATGGAGGCTGGAGACCCAGTCAGCAGGGTGTTGAACTTTGGGCAGGAGTTTGACTCCTGGGGATAATGGAGGGGTCTGAGCCAAGCAGGGACTGATGTGACATTTGCACTTGGACAGACTTGCTGCCTGCAATGTTGGGTAGGAGGTGACCATGAAAGCAGAGCCACCAGTACATGGTACCCGAAGGGAAAATGATATAGGCAATAAGATGTGTGTAAAAGGATTGGGCAAAGGTCAGATTGAGGAGGTGGAGGAGAGGAAGAAATCAAGGATGACCAAGGTTTCAAGCTTGGGTCAGTGGTGACGGTGGTGCCCTTCAACTCTGGGAGCTCCAGGGCAGTGGTCAGAGTGAATGAAGGGGTTATTTTCCATCAATTCAAATTTGGGGTACATGTGAGATACCAGGAAGTAGTGCTCAAGAGAGTATACAACCAGATGGTGTATTAGCCAGGACTGATGGTCCTAGAAAGTGCATATCTGCAAGGTTGTCAACAGGGAGGTCACAGAGACAAACCCAAGCACTGAGGACAGCCCTTGAGGCACACCAGAAGACAGTGGTTTCCTGAGGCTGAAGGGAGTATTTCAAAAAGGAGCTAGTGGTCAGCAGAATACTACAGGTCATTAAGGGCCAAGATGTGTCCAGCGGGGTTAGGAGCAGGGGTTCAGTTGGTAACCTTGACCAGGGCAGTGTCCTGGAGCAGGGGCTAATTGCCACTAGCCCCACTGCAGGGCTAAGAGGTGATCAGGAAGGTGCGCAGGTTGGAGGCAACCAGCATGGACGGGAGAGAAACAGAAGCACAGGGGCTACAGGGATATGCAGACTTGAAGGAGGCATCTTTCACTTTGTGTTTCATTTTAAAAAGAGGAGTTGGCTCGGTGCCTATAGCTCAAGCAGCTAAGGTGCCAGCCACACAAACCAGAGCTGGCAAGTTCATATTCAGCCTGGGCCTGGCAAACAACAATGACAACTACAATCAAAAAATAGCCGGGGTGGCGCCTGTAGCTCAAGCGGCTAAGGCGCCAGCCACATACAGCAGAGCTGGCGGGTTCAAATCCAGCCTGAGCCTGCCAAACAACAATGTCAACAACCAAAAAACAGCTGGGTGTTGTGGCAGGCACCTACAGTCCCAGCTACGTGGGAGCCTGAGGCAAGAGAATCACTTAAGCCCAGGAGTTTGAGGTTGCTATGAGCTGTGATGTCACAGCCCTCTACCCAGTGCAATAGCTTGAGGCTCTGTCTCAAAAAAACAAACAAAAAAAAAATAGCTGGGCATTGTGGCGGGCGCCTGTGGTCCCAGCTACTTAGGAGGCGGAGGCAGGAGACTAGCTTAAGCCCAGGAGTTGAAGGTTGCTATGAGCTGTGATGCCACGGCACTCTACCAAGGCAACAGCTTGAGGCTCTGTCTCAAAAATAAATAAATAAATAAAAATAAAAAGAGGGGTTATGGGTATGCTGGCTCACACTTATAATCCTAGCACTCTGGGACTCTGAGGCGTGTGGATTTCTTTAGCTCAGGAGTTCAGGAGCAGCCTGAGCAAGACCAAGACCCTGTCTCTACTAAAAATGGAAACTGAAGCAAGAGGATCACTTAAACCCAAGAGTTTGAGGTCACTATGAGCTATGACACCACAGCACTCTATATATGGTGACAGCTTAAGACTCTGTCTCAAGGCTTGGCGCTCGTAGCACAGTGGTTACAGCGCCAGACACATGCACTAAGGCTGGCAGGTTTGAACCCAGCCCGAGCCAGCTAAACAACAATGACAACTGCAACAACAAAAAAGTTGGGTGTTGTGGCAGGCGCCTGTAATCCCAGGTACCTGGGAGGCTGAGGCAAGAGACTCTCTTAACGCCTAAGAGTTTGAGGTTACTGTGAGCCATGATGTCACAGCACTCTACCAAGGGCAACATAGGGAGACCTCTGTCTCAAAAAAAAAAAAGAAAGAAAGAAAGAAAGAGCCATTCAAGTCACCTTCTTGACCATCTTTCCTTGATTCTCAGACCTGAAGCAGCCTTACAACTCCTCGGCACAGACAGCACCTGGGACTCCTAGGACATGGGGTTGTCTCCTCACCAGGAGGGCCCTGTGGCTCAGAAGACCGTGGGATACCTAGAACCCAGCCTGGTGTCATGCATTCTAGGGAGGGTAGGGGCCCAAACAAATGCCTGCTGAATGAACGAACAAATAAAAGACCAACTGATGTGGGAGGAAAGATCACCACAGGCCCCAAAGCTGAGTGTAGCCTGGTGGTTCTCAATCTTGGGGGAGATTTGGCAATGTCAGGAGACATTTTTAACAGTCATGACTGGCATCTAGTGTGTAGATGCCCTGGGTGCTGCGAACACCCTGCAGTGCCCAGCACAGCCTCCAGCTACCAGAGTTCATTGGGTCCACAGTGGCGGTGGTGCTGAGGTTAGGAAACCCTGGTGTAGCCCAACCAGCGGAAGGCAAGAAGCTCCACAGGGCTTTCCCATAGCACCAAGCCTGGGAGGAGTGGAAGAAGGACAGTGGGGACAGTGACATCCTTGGCAGAAAGAAGAACACCCATACCTGAGATTGTGAGGGTCTGGGGGCAGGCACTGCCCGAATAGAGCCTTTACCTGGACCACCTGATATTCACACTTTCTCCTGCCACCACACACAGCAGCCTGGCAGTGTCCCCCTCTGGTACTGTCACAGTAGGGTGCATCCCTGTGATCATCAGCTCCCCTGGGCACAAGGAACAGGCACTGTCAGCTGCTATACAGATTATGCCCCATCCATGCCACCTGACCTCAAGGGCCACTCAGGACTGCCCTCTTACCCAGAACTCGGAGCTGGACCCATCGCTGGTCTCGGTCCTGCCCATTGAAAGCGACACAGGTATAGAAGCCACCATCCTCTGCAGCCACTCGGCTAATGACCAGAGAGCCATCAGGCTGTAGCTGGTATCTGGGGACCAAGCACAGCCAGTTGGCTCCAGCCCAAGGTGGAGGTTTCTTCCCCTAAAGCCCTGTTCCCAGCATGGGGCCGTCCAGCTGCTGGCACTTTAATTACTTGAAAAAGTCTGACTTTTAAGTCTAACAGTAAAATCATTTCCAGTTTCCTGGTTTCTAGTTTTTGCTGTGTTCATTTGATAGGCTAGTCCTGGTCCTACCACATACGAGCTGGTGTGGTATTAAGCTCCTGTGTGTCAAATGGGTGAAAAACAACGTCTGCCTCAGGAGGGCTGTAGCGCAGATCAGGTGATAGAGAGCGAGCCTCATCCTCAGTGTGCACTCGGCCAATGTCAGCAACATCACAGCCTTGTGTGTCCCTAACCCACATCCTCCTCCAGCAGTCACCTGTCCTAGGCAGCCTCTCCTTCCTGCCCACTTGCCACACTCTGAAAAGGCCCAAGACCCAAACACTGGCCTACCCAAGAAGCCCATGCCCAGCATCCCCATCTCTTGGGGGCCCTGGAGTCCTACCCAGGATGACAGCCTACCAGCCCCAGGGGAGGGGGCAGAATGAACCTGGGAGAAGATACAGGCTGCCCGTCTCTATGCCACTCAATGACTGGGGGTGGGAAGCCTTCAGCATGGCAGGTCAGCCGGATCCGCTGGCCTGGACTGGCATCCACCACCCTGGCCTGGTTCCGGTCCAAACGCAGCCTACAATACAAGCATCACCTGTGTGAGGGCCCTTGCCACTGCCCCCGACACCCACAAGTTCTCCTGCACAGTCTCATGGCACTTCTACCCCTCCAGCCAGATTCATCCCTTGCTCTGGTTAAAATCCCAGCAGTAACTACCTAGGGTAAAGCCTAAAGCTACCTTGGACACCCAGTGCCAGGCACATCTGCCACCCAGCATCTTCATCTGCCACCTCCCCACACCACACGCTTGCCACTAGCTCCTTGACTTGGCACCCCCTCTGTAAACAGAACCATTCCTCACAGCCAGCTCTATACCCTCTTCTAAGAAGCCATCTCTCACCCTCTAGCTCTGCTGGTCTCCCTCCCCTCCATCTGAGTCCTGGGCCCCCTCAGGAGACCAGCACAGGAGCCATGCTTCTCTAGTCCTCACCCCACAGAGCCCTGAACAGGCGCATACCTTCCCCTCCTCACATCCCCAAGCTCACCCACCCTGGCCCTTGGGTGGGAGAAGCCGAGAGCAAGACAGCACTGTTGATACCTGGTTGTGGGCAGCAGGTGTGAGGAGGAAATAGCTCCTGGGCCCCCAGCATCCCTCCCTGGGCCTGAATCCTGAAGACTGTGGCCCTGAGCTGGGTCCCCAGTCTGAGGGAAGTGCCTCAGCTCAGCCTCAGACAGCACAGCCATGTTACCCTCTGTCATGAGGCCAGAAGTGAGAGGTGTGAGCTCTAGGGAGAAGGAAGTAGAGGGAAGGCTGGGCCACAAAGTGAGGCCAATGGGGAAAGCATGGAGCGATGGGGGCCACGGAGCGGCCCCTGCTTTCAGGGGAGTTGACCCAAAACAGCACCCAGGCCCCTCTAGTGAGGGGCAACCCTGGCCCAAGCCCCATCCTGTCTCTCCCACTCTGGGGCCTGTGAAAACTCAGCAGGAGATGGGATGGGGACAAAGACCTATGACACGAAGCTGAATCTTCTGGGAGTCCCAGCCTGGCCTGGTGCTGCCACAACTGTAGGTACCCGCATCCTCTGCCTGCAGGGGGCTGATGACCAGGGAGCCATCAGACTGCAGCTTGTACCTGATGTGGGGGATACACGGATTCTGGGCTCCTGAAGGCAACAGCAGCCTTCCCTCAGGCCCCCAGAGCACTCCTGTGCCCACTCACCTCCCATCCCAGGAGAGGCTGCCACACACGCACATCTGTCAGATGGAGGGGGAGGCCTGTCACACACACACACACACACACACACACACACACGTCAGATGGGGGAGGGCTGCCACACACCGCTGTGGGGAGAGAGGGAGAGGTGTCACACACACCTGTCAGGTGGGAGGAGGCTGTCACACATACAGCTGTGGGGGAGGGGGAGAGGTGTCACACACATCTGTCAGATGGGCGACAGCTGTCACACACACCTGTCAGAAGAGATGGATTGGCCATCTTTCTGCCATCCAGTCTGAGGTTCTGGGGAGGTATTCTCTGGACAGAAGAGCCGCACTAATTGTCCCAGGGCTGCCTGCACCAGGGAGGCCTCTGAGCTTGTCAAACTAATCCTGGAGAGGTGGGAGGCACAGAGCTGCCTGCTAGCACCAGTGTCAGGACCAGGACCAGGACCACCCTTGGTCCCATCACAGGCATTCTCAGAGCTAGAGAGTTACAAGGGAAGTCAAGCTCCAAAAGGCTCAGACTTGGGAATCTGCCCTCCTCAGCCTCCCCATATCCCCAGGCCCTGCCACCTCAAGCTGCTCTGTGACAGCAACAAGGTGGGCCTGAAGGCCAGGGGACAAGAGGACGTGTTGGGGGGTAGCACATACCAGGGGGATGTGGGCTCTAAACTACTAACTAGACCCATGGGGAACATAAAGCTTTTGTCTTTAATCTTTCCAAATCCCTCATTAGTATGACCCACCCCA
The DNA here is from genome assembly GCA_963574575.1 of Galagoides demidoff. Lineage (NCBI taxonomy): Eukaryota > Metazoa > Chordata > Mammalia > Primates > Galagidae > Galagoides > Galagoides demidoff. Next base: position 11,215 of record CAUYQV010010090.1, read on the forward strand.
AACCTGAGAGACACACAAGGTGGCAGATATACATATGTCACCATTTACAGGTCAAGAAAATGGCTTAGAGAAGCTGGGAGACCTGCCAAAGGTTGTGAAGCTGGTGAGCTTTTCTGGCTGGCCAGGCCCTGAGGTACAGGCCAACATCTAATGGAGAAGATGGGAGCCACCACCCACAGACATCTATTAGATCTCAGACAAGTCCTAAGCTGGAAGACTGGGCTTCCCGGCAGGTCCTGAGGCCCCCCAGGGCTCTCTGGGGAGCAGGAGTTAAGGCTGTGAAGTGGGGCCAACGACTCCAGGGTTTTGATTCTATTTACTTCTGGCCTGGTGCCTTCCCCCCTCTACCTGCAGACATGGGCCTCACCTGTGCGAGGGTGGCACTGGCGGTACAGCATCCCGGTCCTGTCCCCACAGCTGTTCTCCAAAAGTTGGGGGTTGAGAGGGTGCCCCTGGCCCAGGCTCTTGGTCTTGCCACCAGGGGCTACCAGAAAGCAAGGGGCTTCTCTGGACTGTGGCCCCTGTCCCCTGCCAGCTAAGCTCCTGCTGGCCACCAGGACTGGTGCCACCACCCTCTGTGTGGGTGCTCTGGCCAGAGGTCTCAGGCCCAGTACGGCAGCTGCTCATGCACTCCTGCTCTGAGGCAAAGTTGTTGGCATTACCGTGGCAGCCGCCGTACCAGAAGCGGTTACACCGGCCCACAGTGGCAATGAAATACCAGCGGGCGGCCCAGTCTGCGCAGGAACCATGGGCACTGGGTAGCAGGCACCGCACAGGGTAGGCTGGGGGCAGAGGTGGAACATACGTCAACAAAGTGCCTATGACAAAGGCCAGGACCTTTCCTGGTTACAAAGCACATCTACCTGCTTGCCCAGGTCCCTCACCTGGCCCTGGGGCATAGGACCTTTCTGCCAGAGTCTGGCCACTGCCCAGGGCTGCCTCGGGCTGCTTAGAGCTGTCTAGAGTTAGGGTCATAGCAGCCCCACCCACAGGACAAGGGCAAGAGTTAGGCTGAGGACAAAGGCTAGGATGAGGATCAGGGCCAGGGCTGGCTCCCTCAGGCCCTGCCACTCCCTGATGCTGGCCCCCTGGAGTGCACGTGTGAGACCCAGCCCTGAGCTGTCGAGGGCCCATGAAGGTACCTCTGAAGCCCCCTCCAGTCCCCTGCCAGTGTGCGTGACCTGCTCCATCTCTGGGCATTCAGGACCACGGCTGCCTATCCAGGTGCCCAGCCTCCCACGGAGCCCAGACCACCAGCCCCAGCCTGGTCCCTGTGATGGCCCCCACTGTCCCATCCACATCCTAGGGTGAGGATGCCTCTGCTCATCCTGGGACTGACTGCCTGCACAGTTCTTCCTCCTGGGGATTCCCACCTGCAACCTCCCCCAGCTCCAAAAGGGAGCCAGAAGGCCTCATATGCAAACCGCCAGGCAGAAGAACAACCCAGCACTGCTCTCCGGCCTGACTGGCGGGTGCACTCACCGGAGCTGGGCTGGCCCACACAGCCTTCCCCAAGAGGGCCAGCTGCAGAGGCCACGTTATCATAGCAACAGCCAAACTGGGAGCCCCGGCACTCACTGGGCTCGTTCTGCTGGGCCTGGGGACGGTGAGTGTTGGGGACCTGGGAAAGAATCCCAGGATTGGGAAGTTGGGAAGAGCCCTGGCTCTTGGTGATGACTTTGAGCTGCCTTGAGGTGACTCTAAGGAAATGATGGCAGGAGAGGGAGGACACAGAGCTGCAAGGCCTGGGTAAGCAGAGACAGGAGAATGGTGGATGAACCCCTAGCTCTAGCCCAGGTCCTCTCTGAAGCCCAGAGCTCTTGAGAGGGTGACCCAGGAGCAGGCTTGCAGGAATGCTTTCTCTAAGGCTACAGCTGCAGAGATCCTGGGTTACAGCGACATTGAGCAGGTCAGGGGGGGACTGCTGCTCCCCTCACTTGAACCAGACACTCACTGTGGAAGCCGCTGCCCTTGACCCTGGCCTGCTCCCAGCATTGTCACCGCTGTAAGACCTTGTGCAGCCAGCGTGAAGGGGCCCCTCAGCAACAGACACACCATCTGGGCAGCACCCGTACCTAGGCAGACATCGCACAGCCCCCCTCACCACCTGGCCCTGGCCCCCACACACCTCCAGGGATCCTCATGATGGAGCTTCCATCATCCCAGGCCCCAGGCTCTGGTGCTCCTTGCACTGAGGGGTGAGTCAGGGAGAGACCCAGGTGGGAGAGGATGTGTCCCTACATGCAGGGTACACCAGTTTGTGTGCCCCAGTCTCTGCCTACAACCACAGAGGGCAACAGCAGCATGGTAAGCAGAGGCTACACCCCAAGGCTGACAGATCCTGACTCACCTTGCCACAAACCAAGAAGGTAGAGGCTCATCTGAGCTTGCCTGCCTAGATATTAGCTTCTCAGGGAGCTGTTACAACATAGGAAAAGGCAGGAGGGCAGAAAAGGGGTTCAAAGAGCCCACCATTTATTCCACATCCACTTGTGGGTACTGGGAACAAGGGGAAAGGACACCAGGAACTTGTGACTTATCTCATCCTCACAATAACCCATCCAGCGGTTGTCATGGTTTCCCATTTGAGAGGAGGAAAACCAGAGAGATTAAGTAACTTGTGCCAAGTCACCCAGCACAGAGCTGGTAAGGGGCTGAACTGGGAGTCACCCCCAGGCTGCTGGCCACAAGGCCGGGGCCCTCTGTACCCTAGTTCCTGAGGACACATGCTGGAGATGGTCCAGGAAAGACCCCAGAAGGAGAAGAGCCAGAGAGAGGACATGTGGCAGGAATGGGGTGGCTCAGTCCCCCCTGCAGGGTTGGAGCAGTGGGACTATTGGAAAGATTGTTAGGGACTGGTCAGCCTTTGTGCACCCTTGACCCTGGGTCCCCCAAGCCTACTTTAGATTGGAGAGCTAGAAACATCCCCCAAGTGCCTTTCCAGAGCCCCAGGCTACACATCAACAGGTTGACTTCTGCAGAGAAGCTCAGAGAGAGGGAGCCAAGTCCTGAGAGCTCACAGTCAGGGTAGCCCAGGACAAACCCTGGGCATCTGTTCCTGAGCCCATCCATCCAGCCCTCACCTTCCCTCTCTGAACTGGGGAGAAGGAAGAACTGCCTCTAGCACCCACCTGCTCTGCTGACATGAGGCCCCAGGGCAGCCTTGCCATTGGGGCCCAAGAGATGCTGTGTGGCCATCGGGACAGCACCCATGGGGACTGCGTCTGCAGTCACGGGGCCCCGAACCAGACTGGGGGTGTTGCCGGAGCAGGGACTGATGCAGAGCGGGGGCCGGGCCCAAGGCTGACAGGGGGGAGCCCCGATCTTCCCTGGGTTCACCCTGGGCTGAGGGGTGCTCCTGCGCTGCCCCCCACTGGCCTCTGGAGTCTAGAAAGGAGCCGAAGCAAAAGACACGTCACTCAGCTCCCCACCCTCCATCCTTCCACCTTAGGCCCACCTTCCCCACCCGCCAGACCAATCTCAACCATCACTGTGCCCACTATTGACCTTCACCCTTCAGGTACCACCCAGTCAGGACCCCCGGACCCCAGGCAGGGGCTGCCACCAAGCCTCTCACCTGAGGTAAGGGGCTCCTGAGGGCCCACAGGCATCCAAGGATTCCTGTGTGGGGTCACGTCCTGCATGCTGGGGACCTCTGCAGGGAGCCAGGCAGCCCATGGAGGTGTGGAGGGAAGCAGACTGTGTGAGCCCAACTGGTGGCCAGCCTGTCCGTGTGGCTCCCACCCCAGTGCTCAGGAGGAGCCCAACACCAGGGACAGCACCAGGAAAAAGGAGAAGATATGATGTCCTGAAACACCCAGCTATGTCCCAAAAGAGTCTCACAGTCACATAGAAAATGCTAAGGTTACATTTTCATTGAAAAGCAGCACCACACAAAGAATCAGCATCTACAAATGATGCCTGTGAAATGAAGTGTGCTGTAAGTGTCAACTTTGCAGGGGACTGCAAAGATTGTGCTTCTCAAAATCTCGTAGAAGAGAATGGAAAATATCAGTAATTTTTATACTGATTATGTATCGAAAATATATATATTGGGTTAAATATATTCTTTTTTGTGGTGGGGGACAGGGTCTTGCTCTTTCCTATAGAGAAAGAGTGGGCTGGAGTACAGTGGTGTGATCATGGCTCACTGCAACCTTGTAGGCGCAAGGGATCTTCCACCTCAGCCTCCAAGTAGCTGGGACCACAAGTGCCCACCACCATGCCTGCCTGAATTTTTTACTTTTTGTAGAGGTCTTACTACATTCCTCAGGCTGGTCTCAAATTCCTGGGCTGAAGTGATCCTCCTGCCTTGACCTCCTCAAATTCTGAGAATTACAGGTATAAGCTGCCACATGTGACCTACATTCTTAAATATAAGTTCACCTGTTTAAGTTTTTTTTTTTTTTTTTTTTTGGAGACAGTCTAACTATGCTACCCTCGGTAGAGTGTTGTGACATCACAGCTCACAGCAACCTCAAACTCTTAGGCTTAAGCGACTCTCTTGCCTCAGCCTCCTAAGTAGCTGGGACTACAGGTGCCCACCACAATGCCCAGCTATTTTTAGGTCTTGCTCTGGCTCAGGCTGGTGTTGAACTCATGAGCTTAGACCTCTATGGAAAATAGTATGGAGGTTTCTCAGAAAACTACAAATAGACCTACCACATGATCCAGCCATGGAAAGCCAATCAGTGTATCAAGGGATCCCTGCACCTCCACTTTTACTGAAGCACCAGTCACAACAGCCAAGATATGGAACCAGTGTACATGTCCACCAGCAGGTCAACGGGTAAGGAAAATATGGTATCTGCACATATGGAATACCTTTCAGTCATTAAAAATAATGAAATCGGCTCAGCGCCTGTGGCTCAAGTGGCTAAGGCTCCAGGCACATACACCTAAGGTGGCAGGTTCAAATCCAACCCGCCAAACAACAACGGCTGCAACCAAAAAATAGCCAGGCGTTGTGGTGGGCGCCTGTGGTCCCAGCTACTTGGGAAGCTGAGACAGGAGACTCGCTTGAGCCCAGGAGTTGGAGGTTGCTGTGAGCTGTGATGCCACAGCACTCTACCAGGGGGACAGCTTGAGGCTCTGTCTAAAAAAAAAAGAATGAAATCATGGCCGGCAATGGTGGCTCGCACCTGTAATCCTAGCACTCTGGGAGGCCGAGGTGAGGGGAGAGCTTGAGCTCAGGAATTCAAGACCAGCCTGAGCCAAAGAGAGAACCTGTCTCTCCTAAAAATAGAAAAATTAGCCCAGTGTTGTAGTGAGCGCCTGTAGTCCCAGCTACTTGGGAGGCTGAAGCAAGAAAATCACTTGAGCCCATGAGTTTGAGGTTGCTGTGAACTGTGATGCTACTGCACTCTACCAAGGGTGACAAAATGAAACTGTCTCAAAAAAAAAAAAAAGAAAGAAAGAAATTCTATCATCTGCCACAACATGGATGGAACTGGAGGCGATTATGTTAGGTGAACTAAGCCAGCCACAGAAAGACACATACTGGATATTCTCACACATCACCCACATGTGGGAGCTAACAGGGTTGATCTATCTCATGGGGTAGAGAGTGGAAGGAATCGTGGTTACCAGAGCCTGGGGGAACGGGGGGGCAGAGGAAGATGAACAAAGGTTGGTTAGTGGGCACAAACATACAGTCGGACAGGCTCGGAGCCTGTGGCTCAAGTGGCTAAGGTGCCAGCCACATACACCTAAGGTGGCGGGTTCAAATCCAGCCTGGGCCCGCCAAACAACAATGACGGCTGCAACCAAAAAAATAGCCGGGCGCTGTGGTAGGCACCTGTAGTCCCAGCTACTTGGGAGGCTAAGGCAGGAGACTCGCTTGTACCGAGGAGTTGGAGGTTGCTGTGAGCTGTGATGCCACAGCACTCTACCCAGGGGGACAGCTTGAGGCTCTGTCTCAAACAAACAAACAAACAAAAAAATAGCTTGAAGAGTTGCAGAGAAATCCTAAATGTTTGAGGTGATGGAGAACCTAAATTTTACCCTGATTTGGTCATTACACTATGCATGTAACGAATATCACAAGTACCCCCATAAACACAATTATTATATATCAACAAAAAAGTGAAAAATAGATACATTAGAAAGTATATGATGTTTGGCAGATCGGGACAAAAAAGAATAGCAATAAAGGTTATTTCCTTTACAACTCAGCCTGGCCTAAAACTCTTTTCCTTCCTTTCCATGGGAATCTTACCTGTCCCTGGGACAGACTCAAGACCACCTTCCAAGGCCCTGGGGAAGAGAGTGGCTCTGCCCACAGCCAGACCCCAGGAGTCCAGGGACTGTCCTGCTAGTGAGCCTGGGGGCCAGGCCAGGCCACAGGCAGTGGCCCTGCAGGTGAGCACAGGCCGACATGGCCTCCGCCACTACCATCCATCTTTTTTCTTTTCTTTTTGAGACAGTCTTGCTCTATTGCCCCTACTAGAGTCCAGTGGCATCATCTTAGCTCACAGGAGCTCCTGGGTGGTAGGTTGGTGGAACTCCAAAAGCAGAGACAGCAAAGGCCACTCCATTTTGAACATGAGGAACTCCATCTTGGCTGTTCAGTGACCTCTGCTAAAACCACTCCCTTCTGGGACCCAGCTAGAAGAAAGGAGGAACTAGCGAACACAATGGCTCCAGGGCAGCTAAACTATAAATGAACAGCGGCAAGTCAGAAGAAAGCCAGCTGGAACTGTCCCTGGCAACAGTCACCAGCACACCAAAGTTAACAGTCACCCCCCCACCTACTAAAACCTTTAAAAGGGAAGCACCCCTGCTGTTCAGGGCCAATGCCTCTCGGAGTCTCAGCCTACCTTCACTGAGGCGTCAAATAAACTTTAGCTATTGCTCTATAGCCAGCTTTGTGACTTGATGGAG
>CAUYQV010010091.1:0-10885 GCA_963574575.1 Galagoides demidoff
CTCCTGGGGGTTCCTGGTGCCATCACTCAAAATTCATACCCAGAGCTGCTGGCTGCTGTGATGACTCTGTGTCTCAGGCAGCAAATGGGACTTCAAAAATGCAAGATTAGGCTCGGCGCCTATGGCTCAGTCAGCTAAGGCGCCAGCCACATACACCTAAGGTGGCAGGTTCGAATCCCCAGCCCGGGCCGGCCAAACAACAATGATGGCTGCAACCAAAAAATGGCCGGGCATTGTGGTGGGCACCTGTGGTCCCAGCTACTTGGGAGGTGGAGGCAGGAGACTCGCTTGAGCCCAGGAGTTGGAGGTTGCTATGAGCTGTGATGCCATGGCACTCTACCCAGGGGGATAGCTCGAGGCTCCGTCTCAAAAAAACAACAACAACAACAACAACAACAAAAAAAAACAAAAACAAAAACAACGCAAGATTAGTGTTAGGCCAAAATCAGGCAATGAATTATTCTTTCTTTTAGTTTTTATTCTTAACTATTTGTTAGCCCCCCCAATTTTCCATCATTTATAATCAAGCCTTCACTGAATATGTGCGTATCATTCAAATTGTATTAAATTTGTGATACTTTTCTCCCAACTCACTTCTACCAACTTCTCTTTTGAATGTTAACCGCACGTAGACTTCTACCTATATTTATATCTGTCCCTACTCCTACAGCCATTAATAAAAATGTATTAATTTTAGTATAATTTATGCAAAAAGTGCTTTTAATATTTTAAATAGTTAACAAGACATTTGTTAATAGTGTAATAATGTATCAAACAATAGTACATTAAATAATAACGATGTAATAATGATCAAGCAATCGTACGTTAAATAGCCATAGATTTCAAGGAAAACAATGTAGAAATTGATGATGATATGCTATTAAATAACAGAAAAGAAAAAAAAAACATATATAAAGCCAAGTTGTGATGCAATTTACAGAGACTTGTCTTTAAAATGTGCTCAGATACATATCTGTGTGTAATATTTAGGAATATAAGAATTGGAAAGAATGTGCCTATTAATGGTATTATAGGAAAAGAATTTTAGTGACTTTTATTTTCATCTCTATACTAGTTTCCTTTCTCCAAAATTATGTTCAATAAATCTAGCATTCTTGGCTCTGCGCCTGTAGCTCAATGGTAGGACAACAGCGACCTACACTGAGGCTGACGGGTTTGAGCGTGGGCTGGGGCCTGCTAAACAACAATGACAACTACAAGCAAAAAATAGCCGGGCATTGTGGCGGGCACCTGTAGTCTCAGCTACTTGGGAGGCTGAGGCAAGAGAATCACTTGAGCCCAAGAGTTTGAGGTTGCTGTGAGCTGTGATGCCACAGTTCTCTACCGAGGTTGACACAGTGAGACTCTGTCCCCGCCCCCCCAAAAAATAAAATAAATACATCTCTTTAATTATTTTTCTTATAATCAGAAAAATATCAGAGTATTACTTGAAGTTATGGTAAAGCTCACCACGCCAATGCAGGGAGGTCAGACCAGCCCTGGTTCTAGCCTTGCCACGCCAGGGTCAGAACAGGTGTAGTTATGTTTGGGGCACTTTGACCTGCATGGCACATTTAGAACCTTCAATAATGGCCCATGTTAGAGCTGAGCCTTCTCTACACCTATGCGTGTGAAGTACTGTGCAAGGGGGTTGTGAGAATCGGGCCGTTGTTGTCATATCCAGCGGAATCGTAGTCAAGACACAGAGGGGTGGGCACTCGGGGCTTCAGCATCTGCTCAGAGAACTGAATTCTCCAGCAGCCCAGCTGTCAACACAGCTGCTGTAACCCGAGCCCAGTTTCATCCCATAGATGCTGAAGAAGCTGCCGCGACTCTGAGACCCGATCTACCCACTGTCCCTGCTCACCAATCACAGTCTGTGCCAGGCCAGAGAGCTTCCTTCAAAACCATAGGCACTGTTTCTCTTTCTAATAAAACCCTCAAGTTTCTCCTCCTTCTGTGGACACAGAGATGACCGGCCCTCCTGTGTGCACACCCCAAACTGCAATTCTGTGATTCACCCCCACACACAAAAATGTTTAATTCAGAGACTTGGCTCTAGGTTTTATTTTGACTGTGACACTATCAACTGCCTTTAAGTCCCACTGCCCAAAGCCAGTCTCTAGTATGTTTATTTATGGTTGACTTGAACTTCCCACAAGCATGTGAGCTCTTTAAGGCTGGATATCGTCCAAATATTTAGTTTTCAATTATAACTTAAAATATGATTTGCTCCTCACTTCACTGAAGAACCGGAAGTTCATGGTGCTACCCAAATCCCTTGACTTTGTCAGGTCAGATACCAAAGCTAAAGAAATAGAATCGTTCTTTGGGAGGGAAGATGACGTTGTTTGGGTTTGTCTGTGTGGTTGGCTGATTGGTTGATTTAAATCTTTCTCTAGGTTTGCTTGCTGACTTAAATCTTGACTGCTTTTTCCGACACAAATCAATTCATGCTCACCAGAGAATACATGTATAAAAATCTACACCATACATAAATAAATAGACAAAATCAGTCTATCATGCTGGGAACCTCACCTCCTTGCAAATACATGGGAATTTTGAAATCTCCTAAGTCTACCAAAAACACTTAAGTATTAGGTAAGGTTGAAAAAGTTACACGTTGTGGTGAAGAAACGCAAGTTCCCCTCAGTCTGTGGGTGACAAAGGACGGCACAAAAGCAAATGTCCTGGAGACAGGAGCAAAACCTCAGCACCTGACGAGACCTGGACTTTCCATTATGTCCCTGAGATAACCTCGCTCCCCCTCCCCATACTCCCACCTCACAGCGAAATGTGGCAACAGTTCTGATGCAAGGGTAGACCAGAAGACAGAGTTCAAAAAGGCAGAGAGCTCAGGGCCACCTGTCCACGGGAGAGAGCATCGTGGCCGTGAGATCAGGGCCACCTGTCCACGAGAGAGAGCATCGTGGCCGTGAGATCAGGGTCACCTGTCCACGGGAGAGAGCATCGCAGCCGTGTGAGGGCAGAGCATCCAGGGGGTGTTACTTTTCAGAGTCAGCAGGGCCTTAAAACACAGATATTACAAAAAAAAAAAAATGCCAAATATGACATCTCCTGGAAAGACACCTTATTCCAGGGGAGATGTCATTGTAATAGAACATTATGAAAGATGTCTTTCTCAGATGGGCTGGAATACTCAATTTAGAAACAGTCTCTCTGCCCTGCCTGACATCTTGGCCAGACACATGACAAGGACCTCCAGCAACATGAGAAGGTGGTGTGCTCAGAAAAAGGAGGAGACGTTGTCTTCTAAAGAACCTTTCTATTTGGACACTCCAATTAGTGCTTTAATTTGGCTTTGTTTTTTGGGAGCTGGTGCCCGGGAACTTATTGGGAATGTTGAATTAGAAGCAGATGGGTTTCTCAGCTCCACTTCCCTGCCTTTTCCTGTTATTCAGAAAACAATTCCAGACCACAGGAGTGGCCAAGAGGAGACCGTTTCCACACTCAGCCAGGATTACATTGCCTCATTCTAATGCTGAACAACAAAGTATCTGAATGAGCTGATCTTTTCTGGCGAAATAACTCATGTTATTTCCAGTAATGTTACATAAAAACAATTAGCTTCCTTCCACTTTTTTCCTTTAACTTGTTTCAAATTTGCCAGACTTTACAAAAGCTGCAATGTAATCTTCTAAATATGTAAATACATCATTCCTGAAGTTGGACATAAGAAGCTTTTATCACCCATTTTCAAAAGATTTTGCAAGTTATTGGTTAATGAAAATATTGCTGAGTCACCCTGGACATTTCCGTAATAATTGTACTTGGAGAATTTTTACAATTTGAGTCATTTGTATTTTGCTTCTGAGATTGTAATTAACCATTCAAATGCAACATTCTGTGCCAGTTCTGCTTCAGTTACTTTTTTTTTTTTTGCGGTTTTTGGCCGGGGCTGGGTTTGAACCCATCTGGCATATGGGGCCAGCGTCCTACTCCTTTGAGCCACAGGCACCGCCCTGCTTCAGTTACATTTTAATAATTCAAATACATACTATTCACATTTTATTAAGAAGGAAGCAACTTGCAGTATCGAGATTTTCACAGTCATTGTCCCGTGCATAGGTATATGTAGATTTTTTCCTAAGTAATTAATGTACCTGCCCACTTTTTTCTATTGGCTCTCTGTTGCCCACCGAATAAGTGAATTATGATACTTCATCTCTGTGTGCACAGAGTGGGTGAAAGACAGGACTCTTCTGCCCAAGTCACTCAGAGCTGCAGAGAACGATCCCGCATCCAGGAGGGCTGCCCCAGCCATCTCTGCAGAATCACACCAGGTTCTTACTTACCGTCAGGGAGATCAGGATGGCTGTAAACTCCAGATTTTACTGGAAGAATTTTCAAATCAAATTCCAGGGAAAGCTTGTAACAACGTTCACTGTGGTTGCAGAGTTGAACCTGAATTTTAAAACTTGGAGCTTTGCCAATTAAACAATTTCTCTTGTGTATCTGGGAATATACCATATGTACTCCAGTAAATATCTACTGACTGAATGAAGTTATTCACCGTTCTCTTCAGCCTGGAGCAAGGCCTCTAGAAATACACTGTGCTTCCTGGATGCCGAGGGCAGGCACCATTCCCTTCCACATGGGCAGTGAGTGAGGCTTCCTGTGGACGGTTCCCAGTGATGGGGCGTTGATTTCCTCAGTCAGTAGAGCTGCCTTGGCATGAAGCAAACAGTCTCTAAGTCCCGTGTTCTTTCCACACTGACACTTGGCCTCTGACACTTGCAGGATTTCATCTCTCTGCAAACTCCCATGCCCATGTTCCAAGTCCCCCTGGTAACAGCTCTGTGTGTGTAGGGTTAGGAACATTGGGCCTTGTTTTGTTCTGCAGGGCCTTACCTGTATTTCATGTAGAACCCTAGACCTCGTACCTTTAGCCACAATCAATAGATGGTATTCACTGGCCTCTTGGAAAAAAAAAATGAAGGGGGATAACTGACTCCATAGATAACAAAGACAAGGTGAGTTTTCCTATACCTGGCCCAGCAGAGTGCTGCACTCACACTGCGGCGTATAGAGGCCAGAATTCCAGGGAGGCCAATGCTGTGTGGAGGGAGCACAGTGGGCTGATGTCCTTATACCAACTTATTCCTCCATCTAATACTTCTGGAGAGAAGTCCTAATTGTATGAGTCTCTGCTTCCCAAGCTTTCTTCTCCCTGGTGCTGGAAGGTGGGTCTCCCGTTGCTGCTGATTTGTTGTAGAATTCATGGAGGTGTGTGCAGCCCCTCCTGGTTAAAGGCCATGCTCAGGCCCCCCCCCCCAGGAGAAAGCCTGGCTTCAAGCTCAGATTGATGCCGTGTGTGAGGATGTGATTCTTGAGAAGAATGGGATTGAATTTCTTATTAGTTGTTTTGTTGTTGTTATTTGTTTTGTTTTTGTGCTTAATTTCTGATAGGACGCTGAGCAATGAAAAAGAATCCGAAACTGGTGTAGGTCTCAGCATCTGGACATCTCGCCAGACGAGAGGGCTTTGGCTTACAACACATCTCTGCAGACTCCCCCGGTGAGCTTTCCAGCCACAGTGCATCCCGACGCCAAGATGCCCATTTGGCTTCGCTATCGACAATTCCTTTAAAAATAGACCTTGTATTTTCATTCTTTTGGAACATTTGGGGGGCATTTTAATGGAGAGAATAGAACGTCCCCTTTCATGGTGACCCCACAGCACTCTCTAATGCCACAGAGTTGCAAAAATAAACTTTGAAGCTCTCTCTGTTTGAGAGCTTCCTCCTCCCTCCCACACACGTGCCCCCCTTTCACGCCATGAGTGCCTCTGGGTTTTAGAGACATAGCTTGTGACTAGACACGGAAACACAACTTGGCTAAGCGGGAGCCAACGGAAAAGGTTACAGAATCACGTTTTCAGCCTTTGCTTTTTGGAAGGTTCTGATTCCATTTAACCAAACACCCATTAGCAGATGGGATTTGGCTGTGCCCCCCAGGGCTACTGTGATGGTAAAAAAAAAAAAAAAAATGAAGATCAAAATGAAACAATCTACGAGAAATCCTTGTTGATTTCAGAAGCAAAGCGAGGGGACTCAGGAGCTACTGGGTGCCCAACTATCAGCTCTTTGGGACACGGACCGGGCATGAATTTCCACCATTGGTGCGATTTTCAGCCAAACTCAATTATGATTGTTTTTCACATCTAACATCTCTAAGGCACAAAAGAGAGGAATGTGTTGCTTAATCGGCAATATTTCCCAAATTCATACCATATTTTCGGTATCATTCTGGTTATGTAAGGATTGGCCCCTTAGACAATAATGACGTGATTCAGCTACGGCTGAGAGAGGCAGGTTTCTTAGTTCCTTTATCCTGGTGCTCTAGGCAGTGATAGTGCAGCCAGGATTTCTGCCTTTCTTCGTCTTCCTTGCCTGGTGTCTGAAGTGAACACGCATTAACACGCAGGGGGTGTGGGAACACTGCTTTCTGTTGAGAAGTGGCACCCGTACCCGCCGTCTGGTGTTCTGTGTTTATTTTGTATCTGTCAGCATCGTTGCAAATTGCTTGACTGAGTAGCCCTGCCTCTGATTCTCCAGCTATCCCAGCCTAGCTGATGCCCGCTGGGTTTCATCCACCTGATTCTGTAACAGCAGGGTACGCAGTACCCGAGCCCCTCGGCTGTGAGTCTGAATCACCGGCGTGCACGCCACTTTCCACCTGTTACTAATCACACACTAATTTTCATTCCCCCAAACCCTTGCAGAGCTCCTGGCAGCCAATAAACAGCCTTTAAATCTCTTTATTTTACATTTTAACAGCAAATAACAGGTCTCAAGAAAGCACTTGGTAGTGTCCATGTGTGCATCCCCCGTCTGTAAAGTAAAACCTGACTTAAAAAAATAACTAAACGAGACAGCGTGATTGTTACAACAAAGGGGACAAAAGCAGAGGCAGCATAAAGTGAAAATGCTGTTGGCCTTCAAAAATGTCATGCATTTCCTAATCCCCAGCTCACACATTAGGAGAATTAAATACCTGGGGCAAATTTTCATTTTTTGCAGACATTATGCACCTTGCCTGAGCCCGTCGCTGGATGCCCTGATGAGCTCATGTCTGAGCAGGCAGCACTTTCAATCTTAGCGATGCTGACAGGGTTTAGTGGGGCTGCACCATTTCAGGTTAGACATTGAGGACGCGTTTGAGGGTGACTGTTGGTGTCTTAGTGTTTGGAGTTCAGCCAAACAGGGGTTACTTTCGAACATGTATGAAGTATCGGAATGGTTGCTTGTCCTGGATTGCTTCTCTTGCTTGGAATATTTGAAAGTATATGTTAACTGTCTACTCAGAAATGAATGGCGTACCGTGACGAGCACCCCTGGCTAGGCACATACACCTTCTCCCAGAAGGAATCACGACAGCTGATGGAGCAGGCGCTCTCCGTGTGGCACCAAAGTGTGCTGGTGTTTCCCCAAGATGTGCTGACCACACCTAAATCGGACCACTAGCCTGCACCTTCCTTCACACGGTGTGTGCACCTTTCAAGTACCTCGTCTCACGTTAGATAGTACAACTTCCTCAGCAAATTAACCTCCCTGCTTCTATTAATAATACATCATTTGAAATTTAAGCACATCCCATTCTTTTTTTAAAACAGTAAGAGATGCTATTTCCTTTACTGAGGGGTGAGGATGTAGACCCCTCAGTAGATCTAGTTTCAGAACCGTTGGGGCAGAGATTTCTGGAAACCTCTGTCTTGCCTGCAGTTCTGATTCACCCAAGGCTGAGGGTACAAGGTGAAACACGTAGACCCTGTCTCAGGGAGTGTGCTTTGGGGACAACCACTGGCATTTCTGACTGTCTGCCCTGCTGCCCAGTGGCCTGCACTTCCAGAGGGCAGTAACGGAGGAAGTGAGGCTCTCTGAACTCTCGGCTGGCTGGCACCAACCTCCCCCCAGCCATGGAGGTCCCTTCCTCAGAGACTGTGCCTTGCTTTAGCAACTGGCTGAGTGCACCTTGGCGAGCCCCTGTGGAATGCCCCTTCTTCCCACAGACCAAATGTCCCAAATATGACGGCCACCCAACCACATGTACCACCACTCAGCATTTCTCAGAACAATGCTTTGTGGGATACATTTCAAGCCTGTCTGTGCCTGGCAGACTTCTCACCCTGTGGTATTAGGAACAAAGAAATACAGCAACTCCCGCTGCTTTGAATTCTGGTGTCTTCACATCCATGTGCATTGCCAAACTGGAAGATTTCATCACTCTTCTCAGCTAGGAAATGCCCCAGGAGCGTCCACATTCAGGGGTTACATTTAATGCAGCCATAAAATAAAAGCAATCAGTAAAAACCTATAAAAAGGACCCAAACTCATAAAGCTGTTGAAATGACGGCCACAAAGAACACTCTCAAATCTCCAAAAAGCATTAGAATTAATGCCCAATTAATTATCATCACATTCTATGGAGGCAGGTTTATAAAGGTACAGCACCACGCCTGCGGCTGTCACAGGAGATATTACCCAAGTCTCAGCCTCTCTAAGTCCTGGGCGCAGGTGTGTGTGTGTGTGTGTGTGTGTGTGTGTGTGCTCCTTCCAAGCATGGCAGACGGAGAAAGCCATAAAAGGTGATTACGCCGTGAATACCTGATGTTTCAGATATTTGTCGTAAACTCACAAATAAAACCTATCACCCGTAAAGAGGTTTATTGGAGTAAGACACCTGACAATGATATATTTGCCTGGGGTGAGGCTGTAAAGCATGACTTGGACACCCTAGGATTTTACCAGCATGTGAAATACAGTGGTCGTCCTCGGTGAACGGATGGGAGGCTGGTTATTTACACGCTGAGGGTTCCCTACCAGAGCAGGGAGGCGGCCGGCTCGGCCCGTATGCTGGCGACTTTGGACCCATGTGGATCTGTTTGACCATCAGTCGTGAAAAGGTATCTCGGCCTGGTCTGGGACAGGTCTGGAGCAGCCTTAAGAAGCTGATTATGAGGCAGAAAAAGCATTCATTTATCAACATTCACCTCTTCCTTAACTCAGAGCAGCATGTCTTTGAAAGGATGAGACGTGCACGGAGCAGGGTGGCTTAGCAGCAGAAATCGGCTGCAGTGGGGGGTGGCAGGGATCTTCAGGAGTGCAGGGGAGGCCCTCAGGCCGGTTTTCAAAATCTGTGAGTACATCTTGGTTCGTATAATTATTTGTTTTAATACAAACTCAAGGGCGCTGGTCTAGGAAGAACTGCCAAGGCAGAGTATCTCAGGCGGAATAGTGCGCGGTTGTGATTTTGCTGTCGTGACAATTAGGCTGTACCCATAATGAATCACAGCAGAAACGTCCTTGCTGAAGTGCTGAACTGCTCATTCGTGAGGCATCAGTGTTTCAATCCTTGAAGGAGAGTGTTCCATGCACGTCACATCAGGCAGCCAGTGCGTTTGCATCACTCACACCCAGTGGGTGACCCATGGATGGCAACAGACTAAGAGCCGTCCCCTCATTAACCATGAATACCCAAGTTACACTGTCCCATCAATCTGCCTCACTACTCCCCTTTAATCAAAGAAATGACATCTTTCTTCAGTGCCTCTTGAGTTTTCTTGCTAAACTTTCATTTAAAATTCTGAATTCCAGCTGGAAAGCACTCAAAGAAATGAGCCTTCTGCATGAAGACAATTGAAACATGAAGAGATGGAATCATGCTACCAAGTGTCAAATAGTACCAGGCTGCCTGACCAAAAAAAAATTGTGCAAAACGCACGGCACAAAGAAGGGAAACACCAGCAGAAGGCAGGCTACACATCCTCTCCCTGGGGTTGCCTTGTCCCTGGTGTTCAAAGTGCCCAGGCCGAGACCTTGAGAACCTCTTGTTATCTTAGCAAGAAGTGATGAGTTGGCCCTGATGGGTTTACGTGGCTCTGAGAATTTGATTAAGGTGCGGCTGTGAATGAAACGATAGGCTGGTAAATATAAAGAGAGTGAATGGAAGATTCTTTGCCGGCAGAAATCTACTGATTTTTCTGTTAGAAATATTCAGGACGCCGTGTCACGTGTTTGCTGGAGACAGAATGGACACTTCTCTAGAGAGTCGAGGGAGGCTGGAGGGGGCATTTGTGGAACCAGAGGTGTCTGGAGGTGGCTCAAAGCACAGGTATAGCTAGGTCTGCTGGTGAATGAGGGAAGGGGGGGCTCTCCCACCAAGGGGAAACAGCCCTGCCGAGGCCTAGATCCATGAAGCACACCTCCAGTTCTGGAAACTAGAAACAATTTGATGTCCTCACAGTACCAAATATGAGGGATTTTGTTGACAATGCTGTGATTGTGCACAGGTGGCCCCCAGGTCGTGCCTTACGGAGTTCAGACCCAGCTGTGACTGATCGTATCACCCAGTGAGAAGCTTCCAGCCTCCATCGTTCCTGTCCTCAACAACCCGCTACTTACCACCGTGGCCGTCCATAATCCAATTCAAGAAATAGTCATTCACAGATCTGGTAACAATTTCTGAGGGATTAAAGACAAGAATTGGTGTCCCCTCCTTTTCTTCATGTCTCCAATATTCACCTGGATATAGGAGACTAGATGATACTCTGGAGTGAAAGAGTTCTTCCCCCTCCCCCTTGCATCTGTCAGAAAGAAGAGAGTTTAAGATACTTTTATTGTCCAGCTTGGGCTCATGCCCATAATCCTAAAACTTTGGGAAGTGAAATAACTTAGGGGACCTGGAAAAATAGACTCGGACCCCCACTTAGGTTAATTATTGGCAATTTATTTTACCTGCTGCAGGGGCTGCTGCTCCGAGAGACAGTCAGCAGCCCAGGTGTGAGGGTGAGTTACCTTTTATAGGCTTTGTGTAAGCATATTACAGAAGCGAAAGGTGGCTGGTTAAGGGGGGTTACAACTCAG
>CAUYQV010010092.1:0-20010 GCA_963574575.1 Galagoides demidoff
GGAGCCTCAAGCTATCCCCCTGGGTAGAGTGCCATGGCATCACAGCTCATAGCAACCTCCAACTCCTGGGCTCAAGTGAGTCTCCTGCCTCCGCCTCCCAAGTAGCTGGGACCACAGGCGCCCACCACAACACCTGGCCATTTTTTGGTTGCAGCCATCATTGTTGTTTTGGTGGGCCCAGGCTGGGGATTCGAACCCAGCACCTTAGGTGTACGTGGCTGGCCCCTTAGCCGATTGAGCCACAGGCGCCGAGCCTCCATCTTTACTCTTTCCAGGCTATATAAACTTGAACAAATTTCTTGACCTTTTTAAATTTTGGTTTCCTTTACTATGAAATATGAATAAAAGTACCCACCTCACAGGTTAAATTTTTAACATATAAAAATTTACAACATATATAAAAACTTACAATACAGTGTCTGACACATAGAGATCGCTTACTACTGGTTTCTATGATGATAGTGATAACAATGGTGAAGATAGAATTTGGTGTTTGATATTCAGGGCTTTCCGCATGTCCTTTCCTGTTTCAATTAACTATTGTATAAATCATTTGTAACTAAGAGCAAGTGCCGATCTCAAGATTCTGTGGGTTGACTGGGATCAGTTGGGGAGTCCTTCTTCTCCATGTGGTATCACATGGGGCTGCAGTAGTCTGGGGCCTTGATTGGGCTGGAGTACACGTGTACAAGATAATTCACATGACTGAGTTTATTACAGGCTGTGGGCTGTGAGCTCAATCGGGGCTTTTGATTAAAGAGCCACACAGGACTTTTCTGTTGGTTTGGATGTTACACAGCATGGGGACTAGATTCTAAGAGACAGTGTCTAAAATGCAAACATGCCCAGAAGCAGGAAGGAAAAACTATTGGCTTTCTTAAGGGCTGGGTTTGAAACGGGCACAGCATCATCTCTGCTGCATCCCGTGTGTTAAAGCAGTCACTAGACCAGCCCAGATTTGGCAAGAGATGTGAACTCTGGAGTGACGAAGAATTTGCCATCATCTTCAGCCTACTCCATCTCCCAATTTCCTTCCCCATATCTCTCAAAAATCCCTTATTGCTTCATAGTTAAGTTAGATAAGTCTATTAGCTTTTCAAAAATACACCTAGCTGTTCCTGGCCTCTCTGTTCCAGAGCAAGCCCAGGCTGCTTCTCCTTAAAACCTTTCCTCAGAAACCTCGATCCTCTGGGGGATTCCCAGGACTGACTGTCAGGACTGGCCATATTTCAGTGCTTTTTGTGCAGATTTATGACATCGTATGTGTCTGTTACTCGACACTTTCCAGGTTTGGATCCTGTTGTGAATGTCATTTTTCATCAAGTGGGTCTTACATTCTTGGCTTCCTGAGCTAGCCTGGTAAAAGTGTTCCCATTAATAAGTGCTTAGTAAGTCTTTTCTGATTTGAATGCCATGCCATGGTGAGGCAGCGGTGGAAGGGAATTGACATTTATTGAACACTCAGAGTCAAGTGTGATGTGAAGTGTTTGCATCCATCATGTCGTCATATTCTTCATGACCATCCTATAAGATGAGTATTATTATTCCCATCTGACAGATGAGGATGCTGAGTACTTGGCCTGTCTTAGCACACCTAGTAAGCAAGAGAACCAGATCTGAATTCAGGCCCGTCTGCCGCCAGCTTTTGTCTTTCATTTGCTCCGCCCTGATTACACTTCCCCTGAAAGGCAGCTATCTGGGAAGAAGAGGGGGTAACCACGTGAGGAAGCAAGGACTGTGGTTTCTAGAGCACTTGAGCCGTAAACGCCCCACGGTGAGGGCACGCTCTCCATGGCCTTGGTGTGTGCAGGCATTTACTTTGCCCGGGACCAAAGCTAAACATTAACCCACTCCAGCTTTGCCTTTTCTTTCCAATTTTCAAACTCCTCGTGGCTTTGGTCAAATAGACCCTCTCCATGATTATTGCCTTTTAAACCGCTTCTGGCATCATGACAGCACGTTTGGAAACACTGTGGCGTATGTGTGGTGATTAAGCTTCCCTGCAGAGTCTGGGTCGCTGCTCCCACAGGCCTGGTGGCTCCAGCGCTGCCTGGGAGCCCCTGCTCCGGCTTTCACTGGAGGAATCTCAAGCGGGTGCTTGTGGCTCCTTCTGCCCAGCCTCAGAGGGGAGAAAAATTGCTGGCCAGGCATTTCCAGAGGGTTTCAAGGGGATCAAAGAGAGAAAAGCAAACACTGGGGGAAAATGTGCTATTTATTCTTGGAACAAAGTTACACTGGCAGCTTTCTCCTCTCCAGTAATACTTGTTTTCCTGAAAGGATTACACTGGCGGTCGCTTCCTCCCACGGGATTTAGCTGTTGCTCGGCTCCTGACCTGTAACTTCTATCTCCCGCCCCCTCCCAACCATGCTTTCAGTTTTCTCACAGGCTGGGCAGAAATTAAAGAGATTAAAATCATCCATGAGAGAAAGTGGGTTAGTGCAGCTGCGGCAAATGCCCTGCGTCAGCAGCCCGAGTCGGCAGCTCGGATCAACACGGCCATGTGAGTGCTGCGCCCGCACCCCAGATGGAGGCGCCCGGACCAAGCAACAGGGAAGTGGGCTGCCAAGTGGAGGTGTCCTCCTCTGGGAGGGCAATTCCATTTGTGTTTTTCATGAACATTTCTGCTTTGAATGAATTAAACGAATTCATCACTGGCTCTATAGCAGAATTTATGGAGCTATTTATCTTTTGACTATGGGTTCTCTTCTTTGTCGCAAGAAGGTAGCAAGACCCTGTTACGCCCTTGTCTTCTGGAGCTATTTGTTGTAGGGTTAAAAATAGACTCCTTTCTTTCTTTTCTTTTCTTTTTATTTATTTATTTTTTATTGAATGGTAACTGTGTACATTGATGCACTTCAGGGGTACAGTGTGGTGTTTTCACACACAATCCGAGACACTTCCATCAAACTGGTTAACATAGCCTTCATGTAACTTTCTTAGTTATTGTGTTAAAATGTTCATAATCTACTCATAGAAAGATTCACTTGTACCCTTGTAAGATGAACCACAGAAGTGAACCCTCGAATCCCTCTCCCTCCACCCACTCCTCCCTCCCTCCCCCCTCCCCGTATCCTTAGATTGTTATTAGGTTATAGCTTTCATATAAAAATGTTCAAACTAATTTCATAATAGGGGTGTGTACATTGGATAGTTTTTCCTCCATTCTTGTGATACTTTGCTAAGAAGAACATTTTCCAGCTCCATCCATGTGAACATGAAGGACGGAAAGTCTCCATCTTTCTTTATGGCTCCATAGTATTCCATGGTGTACATATACCACAGTTTGTTGATCCATTCGTGGATTGATGGGCACTTGGGCTTCTTCCATGGTGTGGCAATTATGAATTGGGCTGCAATAAACATTCTGATACAAATATCTTTGTTGTAATGCAATTTTTGGTCATTTGGGAATATACCTAATAAAGGAATTGCAGGGTCAAATGACAGGTCTATACCCGAGAACTAGGAGTAGACAACAGACAAGCTCTGCCTCTCTCTCTGGGCAACCAGAAGAAGCCACCAACTGAATAGTTCTGATAAGGCCTCCAAACAAGGTAAACTCAGAATGGGGCAGAATCAGCAGAAAAACTCTGGTAACTCAAATAACTAGAATAGATCAACTCCCCCAAGGAAAAATGGGGCAGACATAATTGAAGACCTCATCCACAAGCAAATGGCTGAAATGTCAGAAATCGAGTTCAGCACTTAAGTATAGAAATGTCTTACCACAATAATTAAGTAGATGAGATGAGGTATAGATTAGCCAGTGTGATGTAAGTGTTCTAATTCTATATGAAATTAGCACATTTTACCCCATAAATGCATTAATGTATACATGATCTATGTGTATATAATTTAATACAAAAAACAAAAAATAAAATATAATATCTCCAACAACCTGAAAAAATGTAAATGTCAGTCTCTTGGTAAAGTCCTTTTCTTGCATACTCTGCCTGTGAATGTACTGACTGAGAAGTTTATCATCTCGTTTGTGATCCTTCTAAATGTGATACTTTACATTTTCTATATTCAAGTTAGCCATCTATAACCAGGTGTAGTCTGGATACCATATAAAAACAGATTAATTAGGCTCGGTGCCTATCTAGCTCAAGCGGCTAAGGCACCAGCCACATACATCAGAGATGGTGGGTTCAAATCCAGCCAGGGCCTGCCAAACAACAATGACAACTATAACAAAAAAAATAGGCATTGTGGTGGGTCCCTGTAGCCCCAGCTACTTGGGAGGCTGAGGCAAGAGAATCACCTAACCCCAAGAGCTGAAGGTTGCTGTGAGCTGTGACACCACTGCACTCTACCTAGGGTGACAAAATGAGCAAAATGAGACTCTGTCTCAAAAAAACAAACAAATAAACAAACAAAAAAACCCCCAGATAATTAAAAAGAATGGTCGACAAGCTAGGAAAACTTATTTTATACATTTCCCTTCTTTGTTTTATTCCTTGTGAGTGAATTAGATGTTGAAATTTTTTGACCAAAAAAGTAGATATCCCAGATTCTTTCTCACTGCCATCAAAATATGAACGTTTAAACTGCAAAGTCAAGCTCAGTAAATTATCTTGGATAGTTTTATATTAAGGAATTTAGTAACACCTTATTATTTGGTTCTACCAGGTAGGCAGTAGGGCTTAGAGTTTTCAAACACCTCTGTGTTCTGATGTTGCTTTATCATTATGCTACTATTGTAGCTAGTAAAAATTGAAAAATTGTTTTCACACACATCTTGAACTAACAAGTCCTGTGATATTTTCCTAAACCATGATTTTTTTTCCTATCAGCCAGCTATACTGTTTGGTATAGACATATAAAGCTACCCACACAATAAATGAATAAAACCCTGACTAGTATGTTGGCGAGAAATACTTTGATTTGCCTAGAAGAAGGAGAAAACATTTAATTTAAAAAAAAATTGGTTTGATTTGGTAATGTTTTCTAGAGTAAGAAATTTCAGGTTGGTGACTATCCCAACCATCAGGTTTTAAATTTATACTATGAAGCAAATCACGTAAATGTGTTGGCAGCCTCTCTCCCCATTTTCACATGGTATTGAGAATATTTGTTGAATAACTCTTACTACTGAATTGAAATTTTTAAAATGGTGGCTAAACACAGTTATTTGGTATCCGGTGAAAGGAGAGCACTAGTGTTTCCAGAATAATATGAAGTTTTTAAAAGTATTACTCTTTTTGCCAAATAATCAATTTGGGCTTCCTGTTTGTAGGATGGGATATTTGGCCTAGCCCTTAAGCTAATACGAGGCCAAATTAAGGGCTGAATACATTTTCCATCATGAGGAAAGAACAGGAAGTAATGCATGATTTGCTTGCATTGTTGGATTTTAGAACAGTTTTCTTGACAATTCTTTCTGAAAAATTTGTAGAAAGAAAAAGGTGTTAGGTTCTTCAAAGTGCCCAGCTAATCACTTAAAATGTATGCTAACATCACTGCCTGGATGGAGTATGGAAGGCTTTTCAATTACATGATCGGATACAGGCAGTAAATTTCATACAGATTTTTGTTTTTCAATTTTGCCTCTTTAAGTATTTATTCTGCTTGAGAATATTAAAGTATTCACCAGAAGCTGTGGATTTCAATTTTAACAAATGCAGTTTAAGTGGAGGGGCACATATTAGTCTTGGAATTCCATTTCAGAATTTAGAAGAATTGTTTTTATAAATATTTAGTTGTGTTTATTGCTGGCTTGTTGTAAATCAATAAAAATTTTCTTTGGTCTTTTTGTAAAAAATAAAATAAAATTCACTTAATCTATATTTTATGTATTATTATAGAATTATTGGAAGCTACTTGTTTGATTCTACAAGAGCCTCAAATTTTTATTTGAATTTATTTAAATATATAGATCAAATTTTGGAAAACTGATTTACAAACAATACAGTTTTTCAATCAATGAATCCAATATGTTTCTCTATGTATGTGTTCTCTGATCACATTTATTAGCATTTGACTTGTAGCATGCAGTTCCTTCTAAGATTTTGTTAGATATACACCTGAATGTTTCAATTTTTTATGGAAATTTTGTAGATAGCATTTTTTAAAATCTCAATGTCTCATTATTTATTATTATAAAATATGACTTACTTTTGCATGTTGACTGTGTATCCTGTGACTTTGCTAAATTTACTTTGTAGTCCAAGGAGAATTTTTGATAAATTCTGGGTGATTTTCTTTTGTTAATTTTACTTTTAATAAGTTTGGGGGTACAAGTTGAATTCTGTGACATGTATATATTGTATAGTGATGGAGTCTGGCCTTTTGGATTACCCATATTTAAATAGTGTACATTTTACCCATAGGTAATTTTTAGTTTTTATATTAATTTCAGATTAATATGATGGTACATATGATTACATTACATCATTTGCCTTTGGAATTTAAAATCTGAGTTAGAGTTTTGACCTTCACCCAGGAAATGTTCAGTTTACCTGTACATTGTGTCCATTAGGTAAGAACTTACCAAGCTCCCTCACCTATGCTTCACTTTTAAAAATTATTTATTTATTTTGAGACAGAGTCTCAAGCTGTTACCCAGGGTAGAGGGATGCGGCATCACAGCTCACAGCAACCTCCAACTCTTGGGCTTAGGTGATCCTCATCCCTCAGCTTCCCAAGTAGCTGGGACTACAGGCACCCACCACAACACCCGGCTACACTTCTAAAATTTAATTGAGTTTGTCAGGACATGGAATATTTTATTTTCCATTGTTGTGATACTTTACTTAGGAGAGTGTTCTACAAATACATATAAGTTGCAACAAAAGATACAAAATCTCCTTAATTTTTATGACTGAATAATATTCCATTCTATGCATGTAACACAGTTTATTAATTAATTCATTTATTTATAGACACTTGGGTTGTTTCCACATCTTTGCAATCATAAATGGGCCTGATATAAACATGTGAATACAAATCTTCTCACGTTAAAATGACTTTCTCTAAGATGGTTAACTAGTAATGGGTGTTTACATTTGTTACATAAAATCCAAGTAGCAGTTGTGCATTTCATCCAGAAAATGTACGGCATATCCCAACATTGTACTCAGTAGGTAAACACTTCCCACAACACCTCCCACCACCCCCTTCCCCTCTTTGTTAATTTAAATGATTTTTACTTTCATATGGGTGTATAGTTGTTCATCTATTAACTTTATATTAATATTCAGTACATTGGATACTTGCTTTTCCATTCTTGTTATTCTATACTTAGGAGGATTTTCTTCAAATTGTTCCAGGCAAATACAAAGATGTAAAGTTTCCATCTTTCTTTATTGCTGAAAGGTATTCCATGGTATACATACACCACAGTTTACTCATCCATCAATGAGTTGATAGGCACTTGGTTTTTTTCCACATCTTTGGGATTGTGAATTGAGCTGCTGTAAACATTGTAGTGCAAATGTCCTTATGGAAAATGACTTTTTTTTCTTCTGGGTTGATGCCTAGTAATGGGATTGTAGGATCAAATAGGAAGTCTATTTTTAGTGATTTGGAGATTCTCCATGTGTCTTTCCAATAATGCTATATTACTTTGCAATCCCACAGTATATAAGGCTTCCCTTCTCTATATAACCATGCCAGCATCTGCAGATTTAGGACTTATGCTGTGGGCTATTTAATCTTGCTGGGGTTAGGTGGTATCTTATAGTAGTTTTGATTTGCATTTCTCTGATTATTAGGGATTATGGGCATTTTTTATATGTTTCATGATCATTCTATTCTCTTCTTAAGAGAAGGTTCTATCCATGTGTTTTACTAGTAACTAACTTGGTAATCTGCTCTTTCCTTGTTGATTTGCTTGAATTCTTTGTAGATTCTGGTTACTAGGCTTTTGTGAGATTTGTAACATTCAGAAAACTTCTAACCATTTCAAAGGTTTAATTTGCTTTGTCTATTGTGCCCTCCCTAGATTTAACAAGGAAGAAATTGAGTTCTTGAATGGACCCATATCAAACACCAAAATTACAATGATAATAAAAAATTTCCAACAAATAAAAAGAAAAAAACAAGTCCTCGTCCAGATGATTTTACACTAGAGTTCTACCAAACCTTCAAAAAAGAGTTTGTAACTATATGGTAGAATCTATTTTAAAATGTTGAGAATGAAATAACAGTCTCCAAATCCTTCCTCAAAGCAAGTATCGCCCTAATTCCAAAACCAGGAAGTGACTAAATATATAAAAAAAGAAGACCTACAGAACAATTTCATTAATGAATCAAAACAAAAGTACTCAATAAAATTCTAGAAAATAGAAAATAGCTACATATTTGAAAATATATGCATCACAATCAGGCAGGCATTCACCAGGCATGGAAGACTAATTCAGCATGTGTAAATACATAAACATAATTCACCACATAAATAGAGGAAAAAACAACGATCAAATGATCCCATCAATAGATTGAGCAAAAGCATTTGACAAAACTCATCATTCTTTTCTGATAAGAACACTTATGAAAATAGGCATAGATGGGATGTTTCTTAAACTGATAGACACCATCTATGACAAACCAACAGCCAAAATCATACTGAATGGAGTAAGAACTGGAAGCAGATGAGGATTTCCACTGTCACCACTACTATTCAACATAGTGCTGGAAGTTCTAGCCAATGAATCAGACAAAGGAAGAATATAAAGATATACAAATGGGTACAGAGGAAGTCAGACTTTCACTCTTTGCTAATGATATGATCTTAAACTTAGAAAACCCCAGGAATTCAACAATGAGGCTCCTGGACATGATCAAGAAGTACAATAACATCTTGGGATATAAAATCAATGTCCACAAATCAGTTGACTTCGTGTACATCAATAGTCAAGCTGAGAATCATATTAAAGACATAATTCCCTTCATGATAGCTTCTAAGAAAATGAAATGCCTTGAAATGTACCTAACAAATTATGTGAAAAATCTCTTCAGAGAGAACTATGAAACCCTGAGAAAGGAAGTAGCAGAAAACATTAACAAATGGGGAAAAAGCATACTATGCTTTTAGCTGGGAAGCATCAAAATTGATAAAATATCCTTAGTATCCAATGAGACCTACAGATTTAAGGTAATACTCACTATAATGTACCAATGTCATACTTTGAGTAACTTGAAAAAATAGTGCTCATATGGAAACAAAGAACCAGAATTCGTTGTTTCAACCAGGAAACTCTCTAAATAGCCAGCACAATTCTAAGAAATAAAGACAAATCTGGAGGCATTGTATTACCAGACTTCAGGTTATACTACAATCTATAATGGTCACAAAAATAGAGACATAGATCTATGGAACAAAATAAAGAACCTGAAGGAGAAACCAACCTCATATTGCCACCTGATCTTGAAAAAGCAAACACAAATACACACTGGGGGCAAGAATACTTATTTAATAAATGGTGCTAGGAGAACTAGTTAGCCACATGTAAAAAACTGTGCAGAAACCTTTTAAGTTGGTTAGGTCCCATATATTTACTTTTTTTTTAATGCCGTAATTGTCTTTGGGATCTTCTTCGTAAACTTTTTCCCAAGGTCAATACCATTAAATGTTTTTCACATACTTCTTCAGTTTTTGTAATTTTGTGTCTTGGGCTTAAGTGTTTTATTCATCATGAATTAATTTTTTAATCCAGGTTCAGCCTTTTTTTTTTATTAAGTGGCTTACCAGTTCATCTAGCACCACTAGATGGGTTTCTTTTCCCCATTACATGCATTTGTTTCCTTTATAAAACATCAGATGAGTATATGAGGCTGATTTTATCACTGGATTTTGTCTTCTGTGCCATATACCTATGTCTCTATTTGAGTGTAACTATCATTCTTTTTGATCACTATGGACATGTAGTACAACCTGAAGTCTGGTTATTTGATGCCTCCAGATTTGTTTTTATTTTATAGAATAGTGTTGGCTATTCCGGGGTTTTCTAGTTCCACACAAAATGAAAAATTTCTTTTTATATTATTCAAAGTATGCCAGTGGAATTTTAATGATGATTGCATTAAATCTGTAGATTGCTTTAGGCAGTATAGACATTTTAATAATGTTGAATTTTCCCAGCAATGAACATGGTATGTTGTTCCATTGGTTAACATTCTCTGCTATTTCTTTTCTTGGTGATTTATTTATTTCTTGTGTAGAGACGCTTTACATTTTACATTTTTTTCTTAAGTAAATTCCAAGGTAATTTTTGATGTATTTTGAAGAGTGTTCTTTGATTTGATTATCAGCTTGCCTGTTGGTAGTGTATATGAAGGCTACTGATTTGTGAACATTGATTTTATATTCTAAGATATTTCTGTATTTCTTGATCATTCCCAGTAATGTCATAATTGAATCCTGGATATACTCAAAGTATTATATTATACTGGCAGCAAAAAAGTAATAATTTGTCCCCTTCTGTTCCCATTTGCATTGGCTAAGACTTCCAGAAGTATGTTGAATAGCAGTGGTGATAGTGGACATCCTTACCTGGTTATAGTTCTATGTGACAATGCTTTCAAATTTTCTCCATTCAGCATGATTTTGGCCATGGGTTTGCCATAAAAGGTATCTATCAGTTTAAGAAACATACCATCTATGCTTGTTTTCTTAATTGTTCTTTTCAAAAAAGGATGCTGAATTTTGTTGAACGAATTTCTTGTGTCTGTTGAGAGAATTATATGGTCTCAGCTTTAAAATTATTTTTCATGTGATGCATTACCTTCATAGATTTGCCTATATTGAACAATCCTTGAATTTCTGGGATAAAATCCTACTGGTTGTGATGGATTTATTTTTATGTATAGCTGAATTCTTTGTGGTGGAATTTTATTGAATATTTTTCTTTAAATATTTATTACTGATATTGGTCTATAGTTTTCTTTATTGTTGGCTCATTTCTAGTTTTGGTATCATGGTGACTTTTACTTTGTAGAAGGAGTTGTGTAGGCTCCTACTTCCTCAATATTTTGGAATATGGTCTGAAATATAGGTATGAACTCTTCTTTTATGTTTTGGTAGAATTCTGGGGTAAAATAATCATTTCAGGACACATTTTTGGTGAAAGCTTCTTTATTATTTCAAAATTAGGTCTTGAGGTTGGTCTATTTAATATTTCTATTTGAATCTAGGGAAGTAGTGTAATTTCAGGAATTTGTCCATATTCTGTACAGTTTCAAATTTCCTGACTCAGAGTCTTTTGTACTATTTAGTGATAATCTGGTGTATCTCTATGACATCTCCTGTTATTTCTCCTTTTTCATTTGTGATTGAGGTTAGTAGAGATCTTAGTTTTCTGTTTCTAGTTAATATGGCTAAATATTTATTGATTTTACTTATCTTTTCAAAAAACTAAATTTTCATTTCTTTAATCTCCTGATTTTTTTTTTTTTTTTGAGACAGAGTCCCACTATGTCTCACTGGGTAGAGTGCTGTGGCATCACAGCTCACAGCAACCTCTAACTCTTGGGCTTAAGAGATTCTCTTGCCTCAACCTCCCAAGTAGCTGGAACTACAGGTGCCCACCACAATGCCCAACTATTTTTTATTGCAGTTGTCATTTTTGTTTTAGCTGGCTTGGGATGGGTTTGAAGCTGCCAACTTTGTTGTATGTGGCTGGCACCATAACCTCTATGCTAGGGGTGCTGAGCCCTGAATGGCTTTTTGTTCTCAATTTCATTTAGGTTTGATTGTTTTTTCTTTTTCAGTTTTTAAAAATGATTCATGAGATTGTTGATTTGTGTTCTTTCATATTTCTGTATGTGGGCATTTAATATAGTAAATTTTCTCCCTAGGACCACAAGTTTTCATAAGTAATTACTTCACTGTTATTTTGCAGTTTTTGGCCAGGGCTGAGTTTGAACCTGCCACCTCCAGCATATGGGGTCAGCACCCTCTCCTTTGAGCCACAGGTGCTGCTCCATTGTTATTTTGTTTAAAGAATCTAATATTCTTCTTTATCTCCTCCTTGACCCAGCTATCATTCAGAAAAATGCTCTTTAGTTTCCATGACTTTGTGTGGGGATGTGTGTTTCTGCTACAGTTGAGTTCTACTTTTATTCTTCTGTCATCTGTAAACATAGAAGGTATAATTTTTATTCCTTTCAATTTGTTGAGGATTTATTTGTTTCCTAGGATATGATTGATCTTGTAGAATAATCCATAAGTTAGTGATAAGAATGTATATTCCATTGTATTAGTGTGAAATGTTCTGTGTATGTCTGATAATGCAATTTGTTCAGGTTGTGAGGTTGTGTTTAAGTTCATCGTCTGTTTAGTTTCTGCTTAGATTCTGGTAGATCTGTCCAGTTCTGTCAGTGGGCTACTGAAGTTCCTGACTACTAGGGTGTTGTGGGTTATTGTAATGTTCAAATAAAGTAAACTTTGTTTTATAAATGTGGGTACATTAATTTGGGGTGCACAATTATTTAGGATTGAAATAACCTGTCGTTATATTGTTCCCTTGACCAATATATAGTGTCTTTTTTGAACTTTTGTTGCTTTAAAGTCAATCATATCTACAAAAGGGATGGTAACTCTTGTTATCTTTTGGTTTCCTTTTACCTGAAATACGGTTTTCAAACACTTCAGCCTGAGCTGCTATTTGTCCTTGGATGCTAGATGTATTTCTTAAAACAGCATATACTTGGCTTGTACTTTTTTATTCACCTTGTTCCTTGTCAATGAGTAATTCAAGCCATTCACATTTATTGAGATAATTGATAAACAGAGTTCATCTTTTCAAACTTGAAACTTCATCTTCCACTTGAAACATTGTGGAAGCTAAGCTTTGTCCTTTTTTTTCCAGATGTCTTTACTTTGCTGGATGTCTCTTGTTTTCCTCTGAGTAGATTACAAGTCTGAATACTTCATGCAAAGATGGTCTTGTAGTAGCAAATTTCCTCAATGTTTTCTTGTCAGTAAAATATTTAATTTCTCCACCATATATGAAACTTATTTTTACAGGATAAAGAACGGTTGGCCATTGTTTTGTTTGAGAAGACTGAAGGTGGGAGCTATCTCTCTTCTGCTTTATAAAGTTTCTACTGATACATCCACTGTCACTGTAATGGTTTTTCCTTTATAGGACAACTGCTGTTTATGCCTGGCTGCTTGTAGCACTTTCTCTTTCATTTTCACTTTGCATAATTTAATTACAATGTGCTTTCTTTGCAATTTGATAGCTAATTAAAAACTGTATGTCTGGGTCTCTCCCCATGGCTGGTTTCAACGTCCCTGTGACATGGGGCTCACCATCTCCCTTCCTGTACCTGCCTGAAGCTAAGTGGCAGTTTTCTATTCTTCCAGAGCACTCATCTGGCCCTAAGTTGGCTGGGAAGCGAAATTCAGCCATTTGTTGTCAGTCTGAGAGGCCCCCATCAATGTGTTTGCCACACTCCTAACAGGATCTACTATTGCAAATCCATAGCCTGCTGCCTCTCAGTTCAGCAATTGCTAAGCCTTGAAACCTAAATTTTGTTCAGCTTCCCTTGTATTCTATAGAGGAGGCACTTAGTTTCAAGTTATCAGGTATGGAGGCTACACGTTGATTCAGTTCCTCCCTCTACCCCCATTGGAAGTCTGGCATGGATCACCCAAGAGTTCAGGTTGGCTTTAGCTGTTATCTGATTCCTGCTGTACCTTCTGACCGGTCTTATAGTTCTGCACAGATTTCAGATGGGTCCCAGTCAGAACAGGTCTGAACTTCAGATCGCTTGGTGTCAGTACAGCAAGCATGGTGCTTCAGCACTCTATTGCTCCCCACATGAGCCCCACACTCTCTGTCACCTGCTTCCTAAAAGTTTTCTCTTCTTTTTTTTTTCACTCTGTGTGTGCTGTTTTACCTCTCTCTTCTTTTACACTGCTTTTTCTTTGAAAAAGAGTTCCACTGGAGGCAGCTATCTGCATCTGTACCCGATTTCCTTGGGAGAAGCAAGTATACTTGATGCCTCTAGTTCTCCATTCCCCTCCCATGATTTTCTATATAGACCATCATGTTATTTTCAAATAAGGATGATTTTACTTCTTTCTTTCTAATCACTGTCATTTATTTCTTTTTCTTTTTCAAATGCACTCTGTAGGACATACAGAAAAATATTACACAGTGGTGAGGGCACATATCTTTATATTTTCATATCGTACAAGAAAATCATTCTGTCAGTCACCATTAATTTTTATATTGATAATGGATTACATGCAAATGACCTTTATCAGGTTAAAGAAGTTCCCTTCTGTTTCAAGTTTTCTGTGTTTTTAAATAAATAGATGTTGAATTTTCTCTTAATTATTTTATTACGGTAGAATAAACTTAAGCTTTCAATCACTTACAATTATACCATGAGCTATAGAGATAATAAATTTTGTCAAAACATTTTCTGAGGCAAGGAATAGTAGCTAATGCTTATAATCCAAGCACTTTGGGAGGCCAAGGTAGTATGATTGCTTGAGGTCAGGCATTGGAGATCAGACTAATCAACACAGGGAGACCCAGTCTCTACAAGAGCATAAAAATAAACAATAGTTGGGCAAGGTGGTGCATGCTCATAGTCCCAGATACTTAGTAGGGTGAGGTAGGAGAATCATTTGAACTCAAGGCTTCAAGGTTGCAGTGAAATATGATAGCACCATAACACTAGCCTGAGAAATAGTTGAAGCCTTGTCTTATAAACAGAGAAACAAGACAAGATGTTGACTCGGCCAACATGGTGGACTGCACCCAGCTTTTAACAGAAGCTCCCATCCAGAAGGAGGCTTAAAGGACAGAAGTTTAGCAAGGGAGCTGATGGTTTGGAGCAGAGCCAAGAGAGAAGATTGAAGAGCACACTTCAACCTTCCTGAGGCGAGCTGAGACCCCAAAAATACAATCAAAAGGTACAAAATCCACCACCAAGCGGACTGGAGTCCCCTCCCCCACAAGAAGGGCTCACAGTTTACTCTATGCAAACAAGAGAGCAGAATTCAAACTTCCTCCCACTCTATCCCACAGGAGAGATCCCCTAAAAACTGGACCTCCTACCCCTCCTGGCTTGCCAAGGCACCCTCCTGCCAGGCATAAAACTATAAAACTGTATAAAAGTGTATATAGTCCTCACCTGCAGCAATGAACTCTGAGGAGTCCCCACCAACCCACTCCAAGGTCCAGAGGTTTGTTACCTATAGAGTCCAGATTCTTGGGCATCTCCTTGAGAGAAGTAGAGGGGAAAAGGGATGGTGCTGTTCTTTGCTGACTGAAGCACAGGAGTGAGGAGATGAAAGTTGGCTCAGAAGAAGCCAATACACCAACAGTGGCATCCTGAGCTGCGAATTGACGCCATTCCAGCCCTGTCTCTCTGGGCAACCAGAGGTTCCAGTCAGAGGCCACAGGCAGAACCCTGATAACTTTTGTAAGTAAAGAGCCCATTAAAAGAGCCCATTAGCACCAGCCCTCAGGGTAATACAGTGTAGACAAAGGCAGTGGGCGAGCAGAGGCTGGAATTGATAACTGAGTGTAAACTGCTATTTGTCTGCTGCCCAGAGATGAATGCAGTCTCTGCCTTGCAAAGGAATCGAGCTGAACAGAAACCTAATTCAAACAGGCAAGGCCCCCCTGCCAAACTCAGATTTCTGGCTGATTTTGCCAGTCACAAACCCCAGAAGCAGTTGCCCACTGGAGTGAACAGGGTCACAGACATGGGGGATTATGAGTAACTGGCTGCAAGATTGGGAAGGAGGTATTAACCTTCCCAGACTAACCAATTTGCTGTATAGGTCCCTTTGCCATCAAAGAGCACCAGAGCAAGTTATATCTGAGCAGCAAGCAGACCCCTCTTATCTAGCTGCCGGAGACATTTGAACTTTTCCACCTGAAACTGGTGCTGACTGGGACAACTGATTTTGACCCCTTAAACCTGGCAGACCACCAAGGGACTATTCAAAGGGGCACCCTGGGTGTATGGTCGAGGGAAGGTTTGATTTTCCATGTCCAATTGTTGTTTGTGGGGGTGGGATGACTTAATTATGGCTATTTCTCCACAGCAGAGATTTCAACCAAGAGTAACTGAATCACTAGGGTAGGACAGAGCCCAGCTGAAAATAAGACAGAGCCACTTAGCCCCACACACCAAGCAGGACGCCAGTCTCTCAGTCTATAACACCATATGGGTCCTTGACAAACTTCAAAGAGAAAAGTCAAATGGGGTAAAATAATTATGGGGCAGAATCAGTGGAAAAGCTCTGGTAATATGAATAACCAGAGTACATCAACCCCCCCCCCAAGAAAGGATGTGGCTGGTAATAACCAGAGTAGGTCAACTGCCTCAAGAAAGGATGCGGCAGACAAAACTGAAGATCCCCTTTATAAACAGATGGCTGAGATGTCAGAAACTGAATTCAGAATTTGGATTGCAAATAAGATAAAAAGAATAGAGGCAAAGATAGAACTAGAGATTCAAGGAGCATTCCAAAATTTCACTCAAGAATTCAATGAATTCAAAGAGAAAATAACCAAAGAGTTTGAAACTTTAAGGCAAGATATTGCCACCCTCAAAGATCTGAAAAATATGTTAGAATTTCTTGGTAACAGAGTGCAGGAGGTAGAAGAAAGGATCTCAGATGTAGAAGACAAAGCTTCTGACTATGTGCAAACATCCAAAGAGAATTAGAAACGGAAAGCAAAAATGGATCATTCCCTAAGAGAGCTCTGGAATAATTTGAAGAAAACTAATATTCACCTTATAGGAATCCCCGAAGGTGACAAAGTTACTTTGCAAAACACAGAAGCTCTTCTTTATGAAATTATGGAATAGAACTTTCCAGATATGTCAAGAGATATTGAAAATCAGACTGCAGACAGCTTCAGACACCCAGCACGACTCAACCCAAATAAGACATCCCACAGACATATCATAATTAACTTCACAAAAGGGAATATGAAAGAGAAAACTTGAAAGCAGCAAGACGTAAGAAAACCATAACCTAAAAAGGGAAGAATATTAGAATAACCACAGATTTCTGTGCCAAAACATTTCAGGCAAGAAGAGAGTGGTCATCGACATTTAATCTGTTAAAACAAAATAACTTTCAGGCCAGGATCCTGTATGCAGCTAAACTGAGTTTCATTTATGATGGAGGAATACTTTAATGACATCCACGCATTGAAGAAATTTGCCGTAACTAAACCAGCACTCCAGGATATTCTCAGACCTATTCGCCATAATGACCAGTGCAATCCTCCACAACAAAAGTAAACAAACTCAGGAACTATTGATCAAACTCCAACTTCTACAGTGGCAAAAGGATAAAAAACGTCCACAAGACTTTAGAACAACTCAATACCTAAAATTTTATCAGGCTTATCAATAATTTCAATCAATATGAATGGCTTAAATTTTCCTCTAAAGAGGCACAGATTGGCTGATTGGATACAGAAACTTAGACCAGACATTTATTGTCTACAAGAATCTCATCTTACCTTAAAAGACAAATATAGGCTCAGGGTGAAGGGATGGTCTTCTATATTTCAGGCTAATGGAAAGCAGAAAAAAGCAGGTGTTGCAACTTTATTCACAGATATAATAAGTTTAAACCAACAAAAGTAACCAAAGATAAAGATGGCCACTTCACATTTGTTAAGGGCAATACTCAATATGATGAGCTCTCAATTATCAATATCTATGCACCCAACCAGAATGCACCTCAATTTATAAAAGAGACTCTAACTGGCATGAGCAATTTGATCTCCCCAGCTCCATCATAGTTGGAGATTTTAACACTCCATTGGCAGTGTTGCATAGATCCTCCAATAGGAAGCTTATCAAAGAAATCTTAAATTTAAATTTAACTTTTCAACTTCTGGACTTATCAGATATCTACACAACATTTCATCCTAACAAAACTGAATACACATTTTTCTCATCAGTGCATGGCACATACTCCAAAATCAATCACATCCTAGGCCCAAATCTAACCTCAGCAAATTGAAAAGAATAATTATTCCATGCATCTTCTCAGAACATAATGGAATCAAAGTTGAACTCAGCAACAACAGAAATCTGCAGACTCATACAAAAACATGGAAGCTAAATAACCTTATGCTGAATGATAGATTGGTCAGAGACAAGATTAAGAATGAAATTACCAAATTTTTAGAACAAAATGATAATGAAGATACAAATTATCAGAACATCTGGGATACCACAAAGTCAATCCTATGAGGGAAATGTATAGCGCTGTAAGCCTTCCTCAAGAGAATGGAAAGAGAGGAAGTTAACAACTTAATGGGACATCTCAAGCAGCTGGAAAAGGAAGAAAATTCCAACCCCAAATCCAGCAGAAGAAAAGAAATAACCAAAATTAGAGCAGAATTGAATGAGATTGAAAACAAAAGGATTATAGAACAGATCAACAAATCAAAAAGTTGGTTTTTTGAAAAAACCGACAAAATTGATAAACCTTTATCCAACCTAACCAAAAAAAAAAGAGTAAAGTCTCTAAGCTCATCAATCAGAAATGGTAAAGATGAAATTACAACAAACCTTTTAGAAATTCAAAAAATCCTTTATGAATATTACAAGAAACTTTATTCCCAGAAATATGACAATCTGAAGGACATTGACCAATACTTAGAAGCACGTGATTTCCCAAAACTTAGCCAGAATGCAGTGGAAAGGCTGAACAGACCTATATCAAGCTCTGAAATAGCATCAACTATACAAAATCTCCCTAAAAAGAAAAGCCCAGGACCAGATGGCTTCACGTCAGAATTCTACCAAACTTTAAAAGAGGAACTAGTACCTATATTACTCAACCTGTTCCAAAACATAGAAAAAGACTGAATACTACTCCACACATTCTATGAAGCTAACATCACCCTAATCCCCAAACCAGGAAAAGACCCAACAAGAAAAGAAAATTATAGACCAATATAACTAATGAATATTGATGCAGAAATATTCAACAAAATCCTAAGAAATAGAATCCAGCAACACATCAAACAAATTATACACCACGACCAAGGAGGTTTTATACTAGAATCTCAAGGATGGTTCAAAAAACATAAATCTATAAATGTAATTAATCACATACACGAATTAAAAAAACAAAGACCATATGATTCTTTCAATCGATGCAGAAAAAGAGTTTAATAATATCCAGCATCCCTTCATGATCATAACACTTAAAAAAATTGGTATAGAATGGACATTTCTTAACCTGATAGAGGCCATCTACAGCAAACCTACAGCCAATATTGTATTGAATGGAGTTAAGCTGAAGTCATTTCCACTCAGATCAGGAACAAGGCAAGGTTGCCCATTGTCTCCATTGCTCTTTAACATTGTAATGGAAGTTTTAGCCATTGCAATCAGGGAAGAAAAAGGGATCAAGGGTATCCATATAGGATCAGAAGAGATTAAACTTTTACTCTTCACAGAGTATATCTGAAAGATACCAGGGATTCTACTACTAAACTCTTAGAAGTAATCAAGGAATACAGCAGCATCTCAGGTTACAAAATCAACACTTATAAATCTGTAATCTTTATATACACTAACAGCAGCCAAGCAGAAAAAATAGTCAAGGACTCTATCCCGTTCACAGTAGTGCCAAAGAAGATGAAACATTTGGGAGTTTACCTAACAAAGGAAATGAAAGATCTCTATAAAGAGAACTATGAAACTCTAAGAAAAGAAATAGCTGAAAATGTTAACAAATGAAAAAACATATCGCATTCATGGCTGGGAAGAATCAACATTGTTAAAATGTCAGTACTACCCAAAGCAATATATAATTTTAATGTAATCTCCATTAAAGCTCCAATCTCATAATTTAAAGATTTAGAAAAAATAATACTTCATTTTATATGGATCAGAAAAAACCTTGAATAGCAAAGACATTACTCAGGAACAAAAACAAAGTAGGAGGAATTACGTTACCAGACCTCAGACTATACTATAAATTGATAGTGATCAAAACATCATGGTATTGGCACAAAAACAGAGAGGTAGATGTATGGAACAGAATAGAGAGCCAA
>CAUYQV010010100.1:0-40299 GCA_963574575.1 Galagoides demidoff
GCAACCAAAAAATGGCCGGGCGTTGTGGCGGGCGCCTGTGGTCCCAGCTACTTGGGAGGCTGAGGCAGGAGACTCGCTTGAGCCCAGGAGTTGGAGGTTGCTATGAGCTGTGATGCCATGGCACTCTACCCAGGAGGATAGCTTGAAGCTCCGTCTCAAAAAAAAAAAAAAAAAAAAAAAAATGAATCCTAGATAGTTTTCCCTTCAAGTCAAGCATCTTGTTTATTTAATTTTTTTTGAGACAGAGTCTTACTTTGTCACCCTCCATAAAGTGCTGTAGCATCACAGCTCACAGCAACCTCAAACTCTTGGGTTCAAGTGATTCTCTTGCCTCCACCTCATGAGTAGCTGGGACTACAGGCATCCACCACAACATCTGGCTATTTTTAGAGACAGGATCTTGCTTTGGATCAGGCTGGTCTCGAACTCTTGAGCTCAATCAGTTCACCTATGTTGGCCTCTGAGAGTGCTAGGATTACAAGTGTGAGCCACTGTGCCTGGCCTTGTCTTGTTTAAATAAACATTTTGGTGGGACACAGTGGCTTGCGCCTGTAATCTAGCACTCTGGGAGGCCAAGGTGTGGATTGCCTGAGCTCACAGGTTGGAGAGTAGCCTGAGCCAGAGCAAGACCTCATCTCTAAAAATGGCCAGGCATTGTGGCGGATGCCTATAGTCCCAGCTACTGGGGAGGCTGACAAGAATTGCTTGAGCCCAAGAGTTTGAGGTTCCTGTGAGCTGTGACACCACAGCCCTTTACCAAGGGCAACACAGTGAAACTCTGTCTCAAAAAAGAAAAAAAAATTTTAAAAAGTTATGTTAAAATCAAAATTACACATTAAATCACACTAATATTTATTGATATTTAACAATGAATACATTGAGTGTGATTTTATTTATTTGCCAAATGTAATAGTTGACATGGTGATGATTTCTCATTCATTTTTCACATTTGTAAAATCAGAGGAATGTAGCATATATAGAAGTATTGAATCACATTTAATGCAGAATCTATAGTAGTCACCAAAGTCTAGGAGACTAGGAGTTCCTAGCTATCAAACTGATTGTCAAACTGCTGACAAGTGTCTTAAGTAGAGGTCTAGGTGAAACAAAGATTATTGCTCAAAATTATTCTTAATTCTCTTTTTTATGAGACAGAGTCTTACTCTGTTACCCTGGGTAAAGAGCTATGGTGTCATAGCTCACAGCAACCTCAAACTCTCGGGCTCAAGAGATCTCCTGGCCTTAGCCTCCTGAGTAGCTGGGACTACAGGCACCCCCCACAACCCTGGCTAGTTTTTCTCTTTTTAGTAGAGACAGAGTCTCACTCTTGCTTAGGGTGGTCTTGAACTCCTAAGCTCAGGTGATCCACCCATATCAGCCTCCCTGAGTGCTAGAATTACAGGTTTGAGCCACCACACCAAACTTGTTTTTTTAGCTGTACTTAGAGTTGGATGCAAGGCACTAAGTGTATTTTTCCCTCTCAAATATACTAGTAAAAATGTATATACCCAGAGCTTATTTCCCTCTGTCCTTGAGATTCATTATATTTGTTTAAAAAATTTAATGAGTTTGTTCAGAGCATTACATCAAAAATTGTCTTTGTATTAGTTGTAGTAATAAGAAGCAGTTTCTTTGTAATGTTGTACGAGTCCATATCTACTTTTGCCTAATGATGCAGCCATACCAATTCTGGATAATCCAGCTTTGAAGTGGGTTGGGCAGTGCCAGGTTTCTTCTGTCAAAGCTATTAGTTTGGACTGTGACCTACTCACACATGCCTTGAAAATGTAAACAGCACTGAGTATATAGGGTAATTAAGTTTCACAAATGCTAACTAAAGCCAGTGTAAATGACATTTACTTTAAAATACTTTTCTAGAATATGTACAAGATTTTTTTCCATTTTCTACAACTTTATTTTCAAAGAACATTTAACTAACATGTTCTGCTCATAGAAAACACTGCCTTTCTTTGCATTGGAAATGTTAAAATGAGCAATTGCCAAGCCAAAGAAATCTTCACAATCTTCAAAATGTTCTTTCAATAAATGTTTGGCAGAATCAACTTTTAAAGTCACTTTTAAAAAAT
Organism: Galagoides demidoff; assembly: GCA_963574575.1. NCBI lineage: Eukaryota > Metazoa > Chordata > Mammalia > Primates > Galagidae > Galagoides > Galagoides demidoff. The sequence goes on from CAUYQV010010100.1 coordinate 2,088, forward strand.
CAATATTTCTTTATAGAATTTTCAGATCTTAGTTTGAAAGGTGAAATACAAAAATACTGCACAACCAAGATATATAAAGCCTTTTGTCAAAGTTGTAAGATGGGAGAAAATGACAATATGGACATTCCCGGGGTTAAAAGGCATTTGCCATACCAAACGTCACCAAAGTCCTTTCTTTGCAATCTTTGATCTATAGGATCTGGAACCTTAGCTTTTTTTTTTTTTTTTTTTACCCCCTTTCGTAGCCAAAGAAGATAAAGAAAGCGAGTTGGAGCGATAGAGAGCGAGGGACGGAGCGGTGGCGGGGAGGGAGGAGCCGGTAAGCGACAGAGATCCTTAGAAAGGAAAGACCACCTCGCTAGGCTTGTTTCGCGTTTGAGATCTGACTAGAACTAGTTAGGCCGGCAGGACCTACGGGCGGACGGAGAACTCAAAAAGCGTCAGTAACAAAACTGAGGCTTTGCTATAAGTTCAGCGCGTTGCTAAGGGCTATAAGTTATCTAATTCATTCATAACAACCCAATGAGAAAGGTACTAATATTACTCTCATTTTACACATGAACGAACTGAAAGTCACAGAAATGAAACGACAAATGCGCCGCGGTCACCCAGCCAGTAAGTGGCAGCAGGAGAACTCAATATTGCCCCAGAGCACCCACTCTTCCCCGCCAGGTTCAGCCCCGCGGTCGGATTCCGCGCGCTGTACGACGCCTTTCCACCTAGTTTCGTGGGACAGTTCCCAGTACTGAGGGATGGCGCTGTCCAGCCCTCAGGACCGTCGCCCGCCAGCCGCGAGAGAACTCTGCCCAGCTGGGCGATCCCACCCGAAGGCTGTAAAACCGCCGCGCCCAGCCACGTCCTGGCAGCGAGTCACCTCACGGTCATCTCAAGCAGCAATCAGGTCTCCACCGCCTCGCGCGCAGAGCTCAGCTCTAAAGCGCTGGAGGCGCAAAGCAGGATCGGCGCTATCTCTAGCCGCTCTGCGGCAACTCCCGCCTATATAGCCAGAGGCAGATAGGATAAGCAGCCTCACCTGTAGCAGGGGCGGTGACCACTCGGGTGACTGACTCTCGGCGCCTCCAACCAGGCCAAGGCAGGAGGGTGGAGTTTCGCTGAGACTGACAGCTTCTGTCCTCCAATCCCCGTGCATTTTCTCTCCAGCCATTAGCCTTGGCGCCCGGCGGAGAGCGACAGGTGGGAGCTGCATTACTTTTTTGCCTCTACAATCCTTGACATATAAGCTTCACCAAGCACAGGGTGAAGTCAACTCCAAATTTTACTAATTCTTGCGGGTCATTACTTAAGCAGTCCTTTTACTCAGAAGTGGAAATTCCCCAGCCCTTTCCTGTCACCTCAGATGGGGGAGGGAGGAATGGTACCCTCATCGGCCAATTGTACCACGCGACGTCCTGAGACGAATGACCGATACTTTATAGCGCCAATGAAGTCTCCCATTGTTAGGGGTCACTGTGACTGACCATAAGGCCAACTAATCCACTTTAAGGTCGTGACGCGATAGTCAGCGAGCTTGACCAATAGATAGGGAAAAAGGCCGGAAGTCAGCTTGTGAGGGGAGTAGGAGGCGGGTGTTCGCAACTGCCTAGGCCTGTGCGGGTCAACGCAACTTGGGGGCCTCGAGCCAGCGAGCGGCGCGTGACGAAGAGCCTGAGCGACGGGTTACCTGGGCCAATGATCTGCAGCCGCCGGGGAGCTGCGGCCAGTGGCGAGTCGAGAGGGCGGGAGGCAGCAGGTTAGGCAGTGAGAAGTTAGTGGCGCTGCTGGGACTTGGGGGAAGGAGACGCTCCTTCCTCCTGCTGTTCCTCTGGTTCTCGGGATCAGTGGCGGCGGTGGCCGCGAGTGACTCGGCAGCGTCTCCGGCTCCGCGTGCGAACCATGCTGACCGATGGCGGAGGCGGCGGCACCTCTTATGAGGAAGACCTGGACTCGGTGGCACCGCGATCCGCCCCAGCCGGGGCCTCAGAGCCGCCTCCGCCGGGAGGGGTCGGTCTGGGGATCCGCACCGTGAGGCTCTTTGGGGAGGCCGGGCCCGCGCCAGCAGTCGGTGGCGGCGGCAGTGGTGCGGGCGGAGGGGACGCGGCGCTGGATTTCAAGTTGGCGGCTGCCGTGCTGAGGACCGGGGGTGGAGGTGGTGCCTCTGGCAGCGACGAGGACGAGGTGTCCGAGGTAAGACTCCCGGACCCCCAATTCCCACACAGCGTGAGGCGTAAGTTCTTTGGGAGCCGGGGCGCTCCCTGGCTTCCCGGGCAGAGTCCTTCTCTGACAGCGGTAGCCCCCACGCGGTGGTGTCAGCGGTGTGGGCCTAGTGAGCTTTGGGCTTATTTTTCAGTCCGCGACTCGAGCGGGACGGGTTCCCGTCACTATTCGTACCCACAATAGGGAGTCCTATGGTCTCCGAGCTGCGCGCGGGAACGAGGATTCTTCAGGCTACCTCCCGCCCACCCTGCCTTGGAGATGGGGGGGGCGGGGTCTTGCCAGAGTCCCTGCCCTTGGTACTGAGAGAGACAAACAGAAAGCGGTGGACAGACAGAGCTAGCTAGCTCGGGGATCGTTTCTATTTTGTGCGTCTGCCCAAAGTTGAGGGATACATTTATTAGACTTATGCCTTACTTGTGTACTTAAGAGGACGGCTTCTTACTTTCTCTCACTAGTTTGAGACAGGTGAGTATTAAGGATCTCTCAGTTTGTACCCTAAGAAATCACGTGACTCCTGCTCTTGGGACCTTTTGTGAAGTTAAGACAGGAAAAGGAAGTTCCAGTGCATCTCGGAGCTTTGGAATAGCCGGATAGCTGAACCTTGAGGTTTTTGGGCTTGGAGAAGGTGAGGTACCCTTTTGCGGTACCCTTTTGCAGTGAGATCTTCCATTTTTTTTTAACTCCTGTGTGCATACTCTTTCGTGTACACGTTTTTAGGTGTGAGCCACTCATGATGATAGGCATTATCTTCTTTTGGGCCCTGGGGAAAAAGGAGATTTGTACGTATTTATAATTTTTCTCTTGACTCTGGCTTGGATGTAGTACTATACTGTGATGACCATTATTTTAAGCGCGTGAAGTACTTCTTCTATTTTATTTCTTAGGTGTCTGTTTCATCCCCTGTGACCAATTATTTTAACCTCTGGTACTGTTGTTAAAGTACAAGAATTTCTCTGTGTGTACTAACGTGTTTGAGAGGAATAAGAAGAAATTATTTATGGGATGTAGAATACAGTTAGTGTACGGTCTTACGGTTCTAAGTCTGAACAGAAGTTTCTTTTTTAAAACCTTAGTACATTCTGACCCCAGTATTTTGCTTTGGGGGAAAACTAGGTGGTATAAAAGGACATAGTCTCTTGAATGTCTGTGCTTATGATTTTTTACTGTAACTATATAACTATAATTAACTTCTAAGCCAAAGTGGGATAAAGATTTTATTTGAGTAGGCAGTTACTGGGTACTGGGTCTGAAATACCCTCCCTGTTGGGCTTGTTGTGGAAGGCTTTCTTTTATCTTTTCAGTAAAATTTAATGGGAGATGAAGGTAGAACACATTAGTTTTTAGCTAGGAAATGAAGTGGGAGATATCTTTAGATAGTGAAGATTAAAGTTTATTTTCTCTTGAAACTTATAAGGGAGAATCTGAAAAAGTTTGCTTAGGTCTAAATGTAATGAAAAGAGAGTAACCTTGATTTTCTTGCCATTTTTGCATAATTGCTGTGGGTGAGATGAAACATCACTCATTTATTTACTTTATTTATCTGTTTAGAGACACAGGGTCTGACCATGTTGCCCAGGCTGAAGTGCAGTGGCTATTCACAGGCCTTACCATGTGCACTACAGATTTGAACTCTTAGGCTCAGGCAGTACTTCCACCTCAGCCTCCCAAATAGCTAGGACTTTTACACCGCTCCTCATGGTACTCATTTGCTTTTAAATAAATAGTATTCTTAAATTTCTTCAGCCGTAGCATGCTACTAAGCCTTCAAAGTCAAATCAGTGCCTGTCTCTCTGATATATATATAAAATTTCATTTGGAGTCCTCATACCATGTGGTTAAAGCTGTGAGTAGAATTCACACCTTCTGTGTTTTTTTGAAGTTTATTATACAAGTCATGTATTTATGATTTCTACACCCACTTGGTAGTGGCTAATGGTAGAAGAACCCCATATCTCCTGTTGACTTATGTTTTCTGTGCCTAAAAAGGATTTAAGTGTTAAGAATATATATAGACCTCATTTTTGGAATGGTGGTTTCTAGGGTACTCATGGACTTTAGCCTAATCTCAGATGATGCTCAGTTTGTATATAGATTCTTTCTTAACCTGTGGAGAAAGGGTATTTTATTTTTGTGTACCATTTCTCCCATATCACATAGGCAGGAAATTCCTGGAGTATCTATTCTCTACTCTATAGATTGTGAGGTATGCTTTTGTGAAGGAATTGACCTCTTTTGTCCAAGAATATGTTATGTTATTTATTTATTTATTTATTTATTTATTTTTATTACTTCTTCCTCCTGTAGTGTTTTCTTGCCCCCTGGTGTAGTTGGGATCACAAGGTCCGGCTGTCTCGTTGTCCTGTTGTTGTTGTAGTAGAGACGGGGTCTCATACTGGCTCAATTGGCTCAGGGGGGTCTTAGCTGGTCTCCAACCTCTGAGCACAGGTGATCCGCCCACCTCGGCCTCCCACAGCGCTGGGACAACAGGCGTGCGACACCACGCCCGGCCAGCACTTCTTTTTTATGGATGAGATTCTGTCCATGTGAGAACTTCTAAAACAGTGCAGACAACTAGGGAATTGCACCACTTTCAGATTGCTTCACTTCTTGGATGATTTTAATACCTGGAGGAAAGAACCATCAAAACTCCTTTGTGCTGGCCACAGTCAAGTTTGGCCACAATCTCACAGCTCTCGGCAGGGATGCTGATCCCCAGTATTTAACTTGGGCCCTTGAGGCTTAGAACTGATTTAGTGATATCTTTTAAGAAGAAATGAACTTCATTCTGACATATATTCACTAATTATTATTGTTTCTTAATTCTCTTAAAACATAAACGATGAAAGGCTAAAATGTACTTCTAATTGGCAAAGGAGTTTCATACCGGGAAGGCACCTCTTGATTAGCAGCTGTGTAGGCAGAGGGAGGGTTGGGGGTATGGAAATTTGGCTAAGAATTCACACAGAAAAGGGCTCCACGTGTTTCAAAATAGCTCAATCAGTTCACGTGCTGTGAAGGCGCTCAACTGGTGCTCAACTTCCAGCGTCTTTAGATGAGTTGAACGCTTACTTTTTAAAAGTGCTCAATTGGGAGTGCTCAAGTTGTGGTGCCTATTAGCAGAATGCTAATTGACTTTTTCTTTTCATATGGTTCACTTCTCTATTAAGCAGATAGACAGCTTTGCTGTTCACGTTTTCAGGTTAAAGCTGGACTTCCCATGATACGTTGAGAGACCTGCGTTTATTTCAGAGGAGGAAAATGATTTGTCACACATCCCAATACCTTTGCTCCCACTGTCCACCTCCCTCTCTCTCTCTTTCTCACATGTTTTTACATTATCCTCCTATTTCTGAATTTTATTGTCTTGTTTGAAGGTATTTTGAGAAGACTAAAATAGCAGAACTGGCTGTTTAATTTGGTATCTTTATTCCTAATACACGGGTTTTGTTTTTCCCATGTGCCTTTTTAATCACTTTGATAACACTGCTCTTCAGAAATGCTTTGATTTCAGTATGAGAAACCGTATAGCTTTGTGCTATGTCCTTAATGTCTGTTTGCATCTTTAGTGAGCATATTAGTATCTTACTTCTTGGGTTTCGTTTGTTCATGCCTTTGTTTTGAGACAGGATTCCACTCTGTTGCCCATGCTCGAGTGCAGGAGGGTCATCACAGCTCACTGCAGCCTCATACTCCTGGGTTCAGCCAAACCTCCCACCACAGCCTCCTGTGTAGCTGGGACTATAGGTGCATGGTACCATACCCAGCTATTTTTTATCTTTTGTGGAGATGTGGTCTCTATTTCCCAGGCTGGTCTTGAACTCCTCAAGTGACCCTCCTATGTCCTCTGCCAACCAGAGTGCTAGGAGTATGGGCATGAGCCACCGTGTTGGGCAGTCTCTTACTTTTTAATTTGGAAAGATGAATCCCATAATATGCAACCTAATAAATAAAAATTTCTTTGACTAATTTGGTTAAGACTGAATTTGAACTATATATTTTGAGAACATCTTGCAAAAAATATACTATACCTTTTAATCAAGATGAAGATTTAATTAGATTTTTTCAGTAACAACTTGAAATTTCATTCTTAGGAAGAAGCCCCGTGCATTGCCCAGCATCACAGAGCACGGCACAGTGTGGCACTGGGGCCCTGCTTCTGATTCCCAATACAAAGTCTATTCCCTGGTGGAGGAAGTCTTAAGAACACTCTCCTTCAGATGGAGAGAAAGGGAAGCCAAAGTTTTTCCTGTCAAAATTCAAACTGTCAAACCCTTTATTTCAGTTTAATTCTTGATCTTCTATAATCATGTGGCAAGTTGCTGCTCAAAGTAAAGTTTAAGGAATATTTAGGAAGGAAAATTCCGTGTTAGTTCATATAGCAATTGAAAAAGAAGCAGGCACAGCCTTCATTTTAAGGTGAATAAATAGCATTTTAAGTAGCATCTAATGTAGGGTGGATCCATCGGCCTCCTGACTCTTTCCCTGTTAATCTCCCTAACACGGAAGTGCCTTCTCATTTGTAAATGGTACTGGAAAGGCTATATTCGACCTCTGGACTGCAGGCCCTTGAAATTGCGGGTCATTTAACCCCCCTGTTTGGGTTTGGGTTCTCCTAGCAATCTTTTGCTTTTAAGTGGCTTCCAGATAGGTCTCCTGCAGAAAACAAGAAAGTTGATCAGATGAATAAATTGTTTAGAAAACCCTATGTTAAGTCCTATGCCCATATACGGGGTGTCCACAAAATTCATCTGCAATATAAAGTAGTTGAATTTATGGGTGAAGATGAATCTAACTGAAAATTAAGAACTTTGCCGCAGAGCTTTCTGTCACAATCTGACTTTTGCTAATGTGGTTCTGCACTGAGCGACAGGACGGTGCTTTGTGTTCCCATAATAGCAGCCCTCCCACCCTGCAGTCCACACGGCCTGACCTGGGACGCTGGTGAATTCACTAAAGGAACCACTGTCACACCAGGAAACCTCTTTAGAGAAAACTTGCTGGATGTCAAAATCCTGTTTTAAATATTTCTCTTTGAATTTAAATTGAATTTCTGTGCTGGTTTCGCAAGAATGCTATGCTCAGTTTTTATGAATACCATGCACATTATTTTTCTACCTGTTTGCAAATATTCAAAACTACCATTAAAGCATTGTAGAGAAAATTAAAATGGGACCTTTTTAGCAGTCTGGAGTAACATGTAAGGATAATATCCAATTAGAAGTATCTCTTTTTGTAGAACAAAATGAGGAAAGTCGGGTAGCAAAGGCTCTCTGGCGGATTCTACCCAGTGGCTATGAGAGGCAATCCCGTGTCATTACTTTGCTGTGAAATGAAGATAGGAACTTATGCCCTGTTGCCCTCACTGTTTGGCATATTGAAACATGCCTATTAAATTACCCTTTACAGAGATCCGCCATGTTCTGTGTCTCTGAAAATAAAAACTAATTCAGATTTCCTGTCTTCCTGATAGAAGAAAAAGATGTTCTACCTGGAGTGGGAATTGACTATCTAATCATATATTCACGTGGTGGATTTACTTTCATAGACTAAGAAGGCATTTAGACGGTTTGTGTCAGTTTCAAACAACTATCTTTCTGTATTCACTTGACCTAGTTGGATAATGATGTGCGAACAGATTTGCTCAGTAACACATTAGTAAACCGTTCAGTGGGGTCTTAAAACAACTGCTTTTAATATTCCTGAGCAACACGAGGCTCCGGTTCAGCCTCCTGGGAGGGGTGTGGTGCCTGTTTGCAATCAACTCTGACATTTTCCGAGACTTCGCGTACCAAGGATTCTATTTTGAAAACACTTATTAGAGAAGAGCTGAGTGTTTGCCCTCCACTGGGCATCACTTTTGGTTGTGTTGTTGTTGTTGTCAGTTGTCGATAGCCAGGATTAAGAAACTATTGAGAAACATCAGGGCCTGCAATTTGATAGCTATACAAGATGATATGTTTTCACATTTTAACATTATCTTTTCCAAATTACGATTCTGTGATGTTGTATTAATATGCAAATGATTGCTATGACTGAGCTTTTCCTCTACTGTAGGATCTGCTTTCCAATGGAAAATTAATAAAGGCTCTTAACGGGTCCTAAAGTTTTCATCAGTGTGAGCAGATGTTGCTATTGTTTGTTTGACTGGAGCATTTACTTTGAAAGATACCATCTGAGGTTGAAAATAAACTAAGCCCTGGTTCTCTTTATGTATCGTGGTATCGGGAAAATATGTTGGTTTGTTTTTATTTTAATAGTAAGCCAAAAGGAGTTAATTTGTCATTTTTAGGATATGAAACCATGATTGTGTTTTAGTTTTAGTTTGCATCAAAGGCAGAACAATAATAACAAAACATTTCTTCTATGTGGGTCAAATACATTGGTAACTGTAAATTTTAGAAACTGTGCAGTATTCTAAAATGGTATTCATTTTATCCAATTTGTAAAAATTTAACAAATATCCCCAAATAATGCAAGCTGTGTGCCACTGGTCAAATTAGTTACAGGTTCATTGCACATTATAATTTCCTTATGAAATAGGTACTTTACTATTATTCCCCATTGTGTAGATAGAGAAGCTAAGGTACAGAAAGTTACATAGTTTCCTAAGGTCACATCATAAATGTTAACTTAGGCAGTCTGCCTCTACAGTCTGTGCTTGTAACAGCTATTCTGTACTATTCTAGGTTCAATAGTCTAAGTGTTTCAGTTATTCTCCTAAGAATACTAGCATCTTGGATGTTTGTGAACAAGTCCTTACATTAGTGGTAAGAATGGAGTCTGGTATTGGTATTGTTATTATTTATCTGAAAGTGTGTTCAAAGCTTCTGAGGGACACTCATTCAAAAGAAAGGGAAAAGAAAAAGATCATAAGTTAGCTATATCTTACCAGTACCAAAGATCAGTGAGATGAAAATGTCGTACCAACACATGCATTTCATTTAATCTTAGTCTGTAAAACTTGCAATAAAAAGAGTCATTAAAAATATTAACATATAGTATCAGTACTAATTATAATGTTCTTATTTATTATCTCATAGTTACAAAAAAATTATTTGAAAGAAATTGTGTGTGAGAGTTATGTACCCAGTATGTACACAAGAACAAGGAAATGATAGCAGGAGAAAGCATAGCAGAATCCAGTGTTGAGGCCAATTTACCTCTGGAAAATGCTTTATTGTTCCAGAATCAACTATATTACTAAGTGAATAAGACTTCATTAAATTCATTCTTCATTAAAAGAAGAAATCTTAGACCATCAAGAAAGAAGAAAGAAGAATGGGATAAATGTAATAGACTAACGGTGATTTTATCAATTAATCCAGACATCAGGAAAGTTAAAGAACCAATGATAGCTAGGAGTACTAGCTACTAGACAGTGGTACAGGCTTGATCACTTTTGTCATCACATCACCAAAAATATTAAACTATTGTTTTTCTTTTAAAATATATTGATAAAGCAAGGAAGATGTGGCCTCTTCCATTGGATGGTTTATAATCTAAGGTTAATGATGATGACAGATAAAAATTAATATAAAAATTTTAGTACATATAGAGAAATATTTAACTGTTTAAAATCTTGGACTATGTGTCAGGTGTTTCCAGTTCTCAATGATGAAATTTGACGTCTAAATATTAAATGTTACTCTTGCATCAAGTGGATATTTGGCAAGGTAATGTTTAACCCTTCTCAAATGTCAGTAGGGAATCGAATTCAGCAGTCAGCTCATCATAAGCTAAAGGGTTAGAAAAACTCTAGCCTGCGTCTTGTATACCTTGAGTTTCTGAGGGAAAAATTAAATGCAAAATAAAATAAACCTTTGGATAATTTTGGAATTTTTTAGTAGTCATTATTATGATTACCACTCAGAGTGATACCTTGCCTTTGAGAAATTTGCATTTTATATTAAGAAAACTGCTAGTTTATACTCTTGCTGCCTGAGGTAACACAAATATACCATAGGGACCTCGTTCTTTAGGCCCAAATGGAAACTATAGGCCTGCTCTATCAATATCATTCATACAAGTGACAGGTAAGGTCAAACCTGTTTAGTGAGGAAGTAAACAGAACAGAGGGCTCCGTGATGGAAGGAAATGGTAGATGGGAGGCCCAAACGAGGCTGCCTGTGGTTCCAGATGACAAAAAGACGTGAAATTTAGGCTGCTTTGCACTGGATTATATATCACCTAATTGTTATAAAGTATACTGTAGTTGAAACAAATGACTTTTGTCTCCATGAGATAGAAAGTATCATGGGGATGTTTTAATTATATCATTTTTAATAACATTTTATCGTGAAGCCCAAACACGTGGGACTGCTGAAGAGTCACTACGTTATATATTTATCTACCTCAAGAGTGGCGTTTAAAAAATTAAAATGCAAATTTATTATAATTAGAAAATGAAATGCTCCTTCTGAAACTCTTCATGTGTTTCATAATACACAGAAAGTTGAGCTTCTTGATATTGAACATAGATGTCTATAGAGAATTTCTCCTTAATTTAGCACATAAAAGCACCTGAGTTTATTCTTGCACCACATGTCCATGGTAATTGGCACCTAAAAAAATTATGGCTAAATGCATGTGTTATGACCATTGTAATCTACTATGTATGCTTACTAGTTCTAACTGTACCACTGACCCTTTGTCAAATGGCTACATTCTCCAGCCAAAATATTTAATATGTGAATCTGCCTCTTAACCTCTTAACCTAAATGCTACCCTGATTTATTGTCAGTTTGACTCTCTGAATCTTCACTTCCGATACTTTTCTACCTGTTCCCTCAGTTAGTTATACTTCCCTCCATTTAGGACTGCTAATCCCTCTTACAATTCTCTACTGCCTTTGCCACAACCTTTCTTTTTATGGAAGGGAAGGGTTTTTTGTTTTTGTTTTTTTTTTTTTGTTTGTTTTTTAAGAGACAGAGTCTCATTTTATTGCCCTTGGTAGAGTGCTGTGGACTCCAACTCCTGGGCTTAGGCAATTCTCTGACCTCAGCCTCCCAAGTAGCTGGGACTACAGGCGCCCAGCACAACACCTGGCTATTTTTTGTTGCAGTTTGGCTGGGGCCGGGTTTGAACCCACCACCCTCAGAACCTGCCACCCTTGGTATATGGGGCCAGCGCCCTACTCACTGAGCCATAGGCACCGCCCAACCACCACCTTTCTTGAAGTATTTGAAATCCTCAGTTTCTCTTACCCGGCTTATTACTTTTGCTTGCTAACTGTTCAAAGCCTGACTTCCCCTGACAACACCCTTCCTAAATGATGCCCAAGTCATCTTTGTGAAAGGCAAACAACATCATATCGCTCCTTTACCTGAAACCTTTAACACTTTACTATCTTGAGAGTAGTGTCCATACCCTTCATCTCTTCTTCATATTCACCCTGGACTTTCTATGGCTCTCTGAGAAATCCTCTGTTCTTCTATTCTTCAAGATTAAGGTTGTATGAATCAGGGTTCTAACAAGAAATAGATTTCATACTCAAATTACATTATCTCAAGAAGAGTATATTAATTACAGTGAGTCTATTGACAAGGGTGTGCAGAGTGAGACACAAATGATAATGCAATAATCTGGCATAATAAAAAATGGGTGTTATACTCCTGGGCCCAAAGGGGTCAGGAGAGAGTCATAATATTCTAAATAATTGCATGTTAAATATAGAGGAATAAAATTAAGCAACAAGTCCTTTCTCTAAGAAAGTATAAATTTGAGGTAAAAATGTACAGATAAAAGATGAGAAGCAGAAGCTACAAAAAAAAGTCTCCTGAACCTGCCAAGTGGGAGTATGGTAGTTTCAGCCATCCCTAATCTCCTTCAGAATTCATGACATTTTGGATACAGATAACTGATGATGCTCAATTTTATGTAAATGAAATGAAGGTACAACTTCATATATCTCTTCCACCTGTACACCACCTTCACATACCCTCTGACACAGAAATTCTGAAGTTGCTGTTGGAAATGCAACTGATATATTAAAAAAGAAGCCAGAGATACAAGAACACTAAACATGATAGATGTTTTATATCAACCTTAAATCTGTGTGATAAAACATGTCCTCTCTGAACCTAACTTTGTAGGACTTTAAGCAAATTTCAAAATATCGAAAGATTTATGTCCGTGAATACATTTTATATAAGCAGAGCCAGCTCTGGATTCTCAGAGTAGATAAAACTTTATGGCTAGACATTTTAGAAAATATTCAGGTAATGCTACTTTTGTACTGACCTCCTTCCTTCTTTTAGAGATGTTGTGTGTTTTCAATAAGGTCAAAGAAAAACCTCACTTCAAAAATAAAATTATATCTATTTCACATTTTGACAAACTGCTTTAGTCTCTGGAGAACTGTCTGCTTGCCTTACCTATAAACTTTCAGCATTTCTGCCTGAGAAAATGTGTTGAAGTGTTTCTGTTTTTCATAATTCAGTTCAATATAAAGTTATATTTCCTATTAAGATTACTATGTCAATATGTTTCTCTTATTTCTTACTATTTTGTAGTTCTGCTTATTTGCTATTGCTATTTATTTCTATTATATATTTTTGTTTTATTTATGCTCTATTCTTTTTAATAGATACCTGAGGCTGATCTTAGATTTAAAACTACACAAGCATTCCCCCCCCAATTTAACTCTAAGATTTAGTTAAACAATTTGCATATGTGCTACTCCTGAACCAAAGACCTTTCCTGTTGTGTCATAGTCTACAACAGTGGTTCTCAACCTTCCTAATGCCATGATGTATTTTCATTATTAACAAAGGGGTTGCAACCCACAAGTTAAGAACCACTGGTCTAGAAGACACAGTAGGTCTGAGATCTGATGTTATCTTGGAAATTGTGAAGGTAGAAAAAGATGTGCCAGTCTTTAATTCTCCCTGAGATATATTCATGAAAGAAGAATGAAAACAATGCCATTTGCACATTTAATACAAAAACCAAAATACAAAGAATATTCTCTCTAATGCTTTTTTAAAAAATGATTTTTGAGAATGTGTTAAATTTTTACAAATATATCTATAAACAATACAGAAAGCTGTTGATTTAATTTATGTCTGGTTATAACACATGAACTTACTTACTGGCTGGGTATACTTATATGAGGAAATACATCTCTACTGGCCACATGTGCCACATTCGAATAAATGACAACTTCAGTTTTGGAATATGGCTTAGGAGTGTTTCTGTCGTGGCAGAGCTTGTGTGCAATGCGATTTTAACACGTGTGTACGTGTGATATTGTACTGTATCGTAACTAGTGTTAGAGTTTATTACAAGTTTCAGGTGGTCTGTTCCGACTCATACACAGGACAAGGACTTTGGACAGTTGTTAAATCTGTACAAATGGTACCATTTGTGATTTAATATTTAAAACAAAATACCTACTACTTTTCTTTTAATTATCTCTGTTTGTTCACTGAGAGAGTATTAGTCTATTTGTGCTGCTGTAACAAAATATCATAAACTGTCTGGCTTGTACACAACAGAAATTTATTTCTCACAGTATGGAGACTGAGATTTGCTGTATGTGAGGGCCTGTTTCCTACATGGCCACGTTTTTTCCATAATCTCACAGCGCGGAAGAGGGGAACAAGCTCCCTGGGGCTTCTTTCATAAGGGCACTAAATCACATCATGAGGTCTACTCTCACTCTCAGGACTTAATCACATTTAAAACATCACATCTCCTAATAGATATACTATCCCTCAGGGGGTTAGGATTACAACATAGGAATTTGGAGGAGACACAAACATTTGGATCATAGAAAAAGTATTTTTAAATTGCTACGGTAGCTTTTATAACATAGTTACTACTGGTTGTTGGGGTCCCACCCCAGGAGCAGGGTCTGCTGAGACCTGTGGAAACTGGCAGTGATTGACTGAAGAAATATAGTTAGGAACAATGGTAAAGAAAGAGACACAAGACATAGAGTAGAATTAAAAGTGGGAGCTCAGGGGTCCATTGCCCATTTGTGGGATTCTGGCAATGGCCCTGAGTGTTTGCTCCACTCTGCTTTTATTGAAGTCTATTTGCCTAGAGGATGAGATGAGGAAGGGAACAAAGATGCCAGCAGTTTCTCTGATTGAGCATACCAGCTCTTGTTGTTATTATTATTAACCTTAGGGGTAGCCTTCAGAAATCTGAAATCACACACACAAATTTGATCTTGAGATCACACACACAGATTTGTAGGGAGATGTTAAACTGTGCTAGTTCCCTGTGGAGTAAAAGGCCAATGGTGTTAATCTCCTCCCAGGAATCAGTGGGAGGGAGGAATTTTCCTCTGATCACCACCACAGAGGATCTTCCTCTGCCAGAAGGGATATAAGCTCTTCGGCCCATATCTCAGGGCTTGAGCTACTCCCTTGATCTCTGCCCCAGGCAAATACAAATCTCCACAATGGGTATCTGCTTTGCCTGTTCACTAGGCAGGAAATGACCCAGTTAATGTATCTTTCTAGGTCTTTGTCATACCTCTTCTATGACCATTTTTTTCCTCATAGTGCTCACAGACCCAGCAGGGGTGTTTGTAAGCTGTATCCCCCACAGGCTAGGATTTCAGAAAAGGCAGGAAGCTTGCTAGCAATGGCTAGCTTAAATGTAAACTTGCTGACTTTTCTTTTCAGTAGCTGGGTGAGTTGCAACTCACTCAACTTACTTTTTTGTTTTCCTCTTTTTCTGGGGGTGCTTCTCTTTGCCAAGAATGGGGTCTTCGGTCCCATTCTCCCAGCACTGGTAGATATGTACTTGCATAAGCCAAACTTCGTTTTTATATTATTCAGCCATATCAGAATATAGAAACAGACTGAAAGGACTGTGTGACTGTGGTAGCCAAGTGAAGAACGGTGAAGGTCTCACATGCAAGCTGAAAAGTTAATTTTTCGGTACAAAGACAGAAGACAGGTTTCCCGGGTCAGAGGCAGAAGATTCCATTTCTCACAGCAATGATAGTGGCCATAGTGTCAGCATCTGCACTGGATCCACAGGCTTCCCAAGTCACAGGAGACCATGTGAAGGACAGAAATGGAAACATACACACACGGGCTTGCAACTCAGAGGAGGGAACCTGTACTCAGGGAGCTCAGAGCTGTCACAATGGGCTGCAAAACCACCTGCCCCTTTCCCCAGAAGGAGATTGTATCTTAACATATTGACGATAAGAAAATCTGCCCTTGAATGAGTCTGGAGGTTTATCCTAATAAAACATTAGTTGGATTCATTTTATATATTTTTGTTCCTCAGGAGATTGCATTAGAACAAAAAATATTCTACTAAAAAACATGTTAAAAATTAGTGATTAGAACAGAACTTAAATATAAGTTACTTGAATCAATTTTTTCTGCATTACAACTGAATATTGGACTATTAATCACCATGTCCCTTGTTAATTATTTCATAAATATACCAGAGATTGCACAAAAAATCAAAGCACGATAGTGACAGTCCTGGATATCAGTATTCTGTGTTGGTGCAGCTTATGTTTTCATCTGTATATAAGAGGCTAAAATGGCATGGAATAAAGAAGCCAAAACCACACATACTAAGGGGAATTGTGACAAAAAGATTTTTGCTGTGTTTCATGTGCATATAAATCCTACTTGCTTCTTCAGCCAAAATTGTGAATTTTAGTGAAGGTAATAATTTGGAATGATTGTCATTATTATATTAATAATTATGTTGTTCTTTAGAGTAGCATATCTAATTTTTAAATGTATAAAAAAGTAACCTGTATCATTAGTTACTAAGTTTACATTTATTTAAGACTTGAAAGAAGTATGAAAACTTCCTATGAGCAATTATTCTTCCTTGACTGCCCTAAGCATTTTTAGGAGATGCTTCCTTTTTTTTTTAAATAGAGTCTCACTTTGTCACTCTGGGTAGAATGCTGTGGGGTCATCATAGCTCACAGCAATCTCAAACTTGGGCTTGTCTTGCCTCAGCCTCCTGAGTAGCTGGAACCGCAGGTGTAGTTTTCTGTTTTAACAGAGTCAGGATCTAGCTCTTGTTCATCAGGCTGGTCTCAAACTCCTGAACTCAAGTAACCCATCCACCCTCAGCCTCCCAGAGTTCTAGGTAGGATTACAGGCATGAGCCACTGCACCCAGCCAAGAGATTATCTTATTCTAATGTCTAGATACAAACATAGCTCTATGAGGGTATTCTCTTTCATTTGGTTTGTCTTTTATTTGCTTTGTATATGAGCTGTGTTCTAAATATAAGTGATTTCTGTCTCAAACAATTTTATCACATTCAGTAGTGCAAGAACTAATCTTTAAATGGAGGCCCTTTGCCTCCAAATCCTATGCTTAACAAAGAATAGAAAAAGTATTTACAGAAGTGAAAGAAAGCATTGCACAGAAGGGGAGGTGACCACAGCTTATGAGGGTCTTTCTCTCTGAGAAGCAGTGGGAGAGACAGACAATGATTCAGGAGAGCCAGGTTCAACGTGGGCTGCTTGTCAGGGCAGGAAGAGTTTCCCTGGATGGGAATTAGCCCTTGAAAACCTAACTCCTTGGTTCCAGGCAAGCTAAAAGTTGTGAAAAGCCCAGAAGCAACCCATAAATGAGAAGGGAAGAGATAAATATCAAATCAGGTAAGAATAGGGTTTCTTCATAATTTTCATATTTAAAAATAAATGGCTTCTGTTCCTTAGAGTAAATAACCATATTTCTTCATCATCACACTGGAGACTGAAATGGTATACTCTCTGAGCTTTGCCCCCAATAAAAGTCCAAAATGATGCATTTTCTGGAGGCCCCATAAAAAGTGCCATTAATCATCTGGTTGCAGTGACAAGGGCAAAGACAAAGGCTCAGGGCACAGCGGGATCTTTGTGGCTGGGATCTGACTCACAGGCCAAACATAGCCTATGAGAGGCTTTCCGACCTTTACCTTTTCTGACCTTCTTTCTGTTCCTTGAGCACACCAAGCTTGTCACCTGAGGACTTCGCAATAGTTGTATCCTCTTCCAGGAATGTGTTTCATTTCTTTGCTTTGCTTTGCTCTCTGGGATAGGGTCTCACTCTGGTGTTCTGGCTAGAGTGCACAGGCATCATCCTCTTCACTGCCACCTCAAGTTCCTGGGCTCAAGAGATCCTCCTGCCTCAGCCCCCTGAATATCTGGGACTACAGGTGCCCACCACCACACCTGGCTAATTTTTCTATTTTTCAGGGAGACCCATTCTCACTGTGTTGCTCAGGTTGCTCTTGAACTCCTGGCCTTCCATGATTCTTCTGCCTCAGCCTCTCATAGTGCTGGGACTACAGGCATGAGCCATCTTGCCCAGATAGAATGCTTTTTTGGTTTTCACATGGTTGGCTCCTTCTTGCCATTCAGATCTCAAATGTTGTGATGTCAGAGGGACCCATCCCTGATCACCCACACTCCTGTTCTATTGCTGCATGTGGCACCACATTTTTTAGTTACTTGTTTGTTAATTGTCTTTCTCCCACCCCCTTCGTAAAAGCTGTGTTGAAGAGAAAGTGTTGCCTGTGTTTCCCTAAGCGTCTAGTGCATAGAACCAGGTCTAGCACACAGTGGGCAGTCAGTGATTCGGATGTGGATAAATGAAGGAAGAAAGAACACAGGAAAACAAAGAAAGAATACACAGTGTGGCACTTCACCTCTGAATGAATCACAGAGTTCTCACGCCTTAAGTTTGTTCTGGTTTGTAGGCCAGCAGCTCTACACATACTCTCTCCCCTTTATAATCTTCCATCTGTAGTAGTGACCTAATGAAATGCAGTTATACACATACAGTACAGTTATAACTATTATTTTTCCTCTTCCTTTTTCTCTAAATGCTCAAGAGAGATAAAGGGTGGGCATATGTATATGCATACTGTGAACGGTAAATTCAAAACTGCAAGCACATTTCCAGTTCAAAATTTGGTCAATGTTTTGATTAGATTAAATCACTCGAATAATTCACTCAGCTCCAAAGTAGTATGAATTATGTTGAAGACACAAGATGAAGTAATTTAATTCTGCTTTTCCTCTCTGTTAGGAAGACCACCCAAAGCCCAACTACGTATATACATTCTTGTGATTCATTACCAACTAATTTTATTCATGAAGCCATCTTTGAACTAATGGTGACATAGACAGTTAACCGTTTAGCATTTAACTTTTCATTTCTCATAAAATTAAATCAAGGGATTTGGGAAAAAAGTGAACAAGGCAATTCAGTTTTGATAAAAGTGGAGTCAATGATGAAAACAGCATCCTGGGAGGTCTCATGCAAACCCAGTCTTTGAAAAATAAGGTGCATGGTCCTTGGAGATGCTCTAAGGGAGGAAAGCTTTTCATGTGTGATTTCTTCAAAATGGAATTCTGTTCAGATTGAATGGACCCATGCGCATGAAGGGTGAAAATGCATCTGAAGAGCCTTTGTAGCGTGTGTGTGTGTGTGTGTGTGTGTGTGTGTGTGTGTGTAGAGACAGAAAGAAGCAGAGAGAGAGGTGAAGAAGAGAACTACCAAGAAAAGAGCCTCTACACTAACCTAAGTGGTTGTATCTTTTAAGAAAACATTGTTGCACACATTGTATGTAGATTTAGTATGTGAATAGAACCTTTCCTCCAGTGCTTTTAGATACTGTGAGTTTTTCATTGAGATGAAGTAAAGATAATCCAATATGTTTTATTTGTGGCTTTTAATTCATTTTTAATGAGTACTTACCAGGTGATAGTCAGAAATCTGAATTCTGGGAATGCAGAAAAACATTTAATTTTCTAATTCTTATATAATTTTCTAACCTGAATAAAAACAAAAACTGGGTTTTGAATGTAGAGTAATTGAAAATATAATGAGATTGAATGCAAATGTATTTTGTAAAGGTTTATGCCATACTTATTAGGTTTAGCATTTTGCTATAATGAAATTTGATGAATTTTCATTTTTACTTATTTATGTTTTTTTGAGACAGAATCTCACTGTGTCATCCTCCATAGAGGGCTGTGGGGTCATAGCTCACAGCAACCTCCAAATCTTGGGGTCAAGTGATTGCCTCAGCCTCCCAAGTAACTGGGACTACAGGCCCCCGCCAGAATGCCCAGCTATTTTTAGAGACGGAGGTCTCACTCTTGCTCAAGCTAGTCTTGAACCCGTGAGCTCAGGCTACCCACCCACCTTGGCCTCCCAGAGAGCCAGGTTACAGGTATGAGCCACTGCACTGGGCAAATTTGACGAATTTTTAAAAGGAAATCAATTAGAATTTTCTTTATAGTAATTTTGAATACTGGTCTTAAAGAACAAAGTTTTAAGTAAAAGTAAACAGAGATAGCATGCATTATATTCTAAACAGCAGGTGTTATTAGTACAACAGGGACTGAATTGCTGGGAACATACTTTTTCTTTGCAGGAAAAAAATAATCTACAAGCGAGTGGTGGTCGGAATGCTTACAATTCTAGAAAAATGGCTAACGTGTATATCCGGAAACCTTCTGCTGATGTAGCAAATATATACATTTCTGGAAGATTATGAAGTAATTTAGCTTCGTCAAGTATTTTCTCTTTGGACTATATACTGATACTTGGCATTTTCTGTGAGAAAAAAAAAAAAAAAATGTGTGCCCAGATCAAAGAATCTCAGAGCAATCCTTTTAACTTCAAACTTTTGGGGGAAAGATGTAAAAAAATTAATAGTCATGGTAGACCAGAAACAGTGAAAGCAGAAATGTGAGCCACAGCGCTGATCTGTCCTTGAGGTGCTGCTGCCAGGACAGTGGGGAGGGAAGAGGAGCCTGAGCAGGGCCTGCTGCCTGCTGTGAGCCATTAGCAGACTGCTCCAGGCTCTGGGACCCACAGCAGAGCAGAAAGGAGGTGCAAGGGAGGAAAGAGAGAAAGCTGATTTATTGTCCTTTCTGTAGGATTTTACTTCCATTCTACTTCAGAGCTTTTTTTATAAGTCCTCAAATACATTTCCTAACCCTCCCCTATTCCTTATGATCTGAAAAAAAATGGAGAAGTACTTGTCTTCTGCCTTGAAAAATTGGTTTACAATGTCTTACTTTTAAACAAATACTTTGAAGTATTTGTTGCTTTGTACTTACAAATTTTAAGTATAGCTTCCTTAATGCAGGAATCTGGGGAACTGTATTTTTCCAAGGAGGGATTTTGTGAGGGTGGTAGTTACTTGTATGCATTTCTAGCGTATTGAAAATGTCTGGTATGAGATCCATGTGTACGAGCAGATATGAGACCTGAATGAATAAATAGTTTTTATCTCTTTTTTGTGGCAAAATTAAATAATATGGAAGGATAGAGGCCATGGTATGCAGCGTACCATGCTGAGTACAAAGGAAGAAGTGTAATTGCTCAGTGCCCAGATGTTTAAATCATGATTTAATATCCAGCTGACACTTGTCATGGGCTTCAGAGTCAGTGAGTTAATGTTTTTAAATATATATTTTGTATTTAATGCTACTACCAACTTCACAAATTGCACACAAAACACTAACAGTCCTGTCCTAATGCTTCAGTATGTATCTTATATATCAGTATTATTATTTTGAATGGCTGACTATGACCAATACACAAAAAAGAAAAAGGAATAATAACAAAATAGAAATGGAAAAGACCATAAGGGCAGGAACAGAAAGGATTCAAAATACTTTACACATAATAATTAACATGAAAACCTGATTCTCATTTATATATTTCAAGGCAGTAGTATCTGCATTCTTAATTTTAGCATATGAATACATCTTCCTTGAAGTATAAGGTAAGCAGACTTGTTTAAAGTGCAGCAAAAAGCATGTTTGTGGGCTTTATTCATGCCAAGTGGACATAGATAAATGGGTTAGTTTCACTGGAAATGTCTATAGTTCGTAACTAAAGTTACTAATGATTTGATAAGAACGAAGCTCTCTTTGTAGATGTGCAAGAAATATTTGTGGACCAAAGCAATGAATATGGCAGCATTGTACATATTTAGATAGTTCGAAGAGAATTTGACACGGCTAGTACACATGAATCTCATGCAGTCCCATGACGACAGAAAGTTTGATTCCCATAGCTTTTACTTTGGCAAATGGCATCATCAATTTATGTCTGAGTAAGAAACAGAGGGAATAGTTATTCTTTTCAGGGCCTTATTCCCTCGGCTGCCAATTCTATACAGTCCTGCGGAAATAGTGCCGTAGCTTTAGGCTCCCAACACCAGACCCTGGATGACATTCTTGAGCACACATTGAAATACAAACACCGGGCTTATGCAAAGACTCTGGATCAACAATCCACATCATATTCAAAATCTTCATTTCCTCCCATAGGTCTTAAACAGCCACAAGGGAACCTAGGCTAAGAAGACTCTGAATATTTGTCTTATAAATAACAAACTAGATATTTATCTCTAAGAAGAGATTTGATAACCACAATAGCAGTCTTCAAATAATGAAATTCTGTCAAGAGAAATAGCAATTAGTTAATTTTTGCACTTCTATAGAGGGAAGAACTAAGATTACAAGTAAAATTTCCAAAGAAGTAATTTTCAATTCAGTGCCAAAATAATGCTTTTAAGAGCTAAAGTTGCCCCCAGAAGTTGAATAACTGACCTGGTCAGTTAATGGGGCAGAGAATTCTGTGTGTCACTTTTATAGGACTGAATAATTATACATATTCAAATGTTATACAATATTCTAAGCAGAACCTTGAAGGAAATAATTTAAGATTCCTTTTTACTGAAAGGAATATAGTGTCTGGCTACAGTACGTGGCAGCTTTAACATAAATGTCATATCTATTCTGTATTAGTGTGGTTGTGAACATTTTACACCATGTTTAAATACACAAAACAGAGGCAATAATTCTAGGATGAATGAAGTCTTCCTAGCATGGACACAACAGGTAAGGTAGGAGAAAAAAATAGCTGGGGTATATCTCTTTAAATCTTCCATTAAATTTAGTCTGGTTCAAATACTCTGTTTCTCATAAATGCTCACTGAGCCTCAAGCTATCCCTTCAGAAGAGCACCAAGTAGGGACATGGACTTACTGGTCCATTCTGGCAGTTGCAGTTAGTGGGCCAGAGTGTCTGTTCAGGTCAACTCTGTAAATGGAGACCACAGACATACAACTGGTTCGTTCCATCAAGAGCTTTCATGGGTTTGTCTTGTGTCCGCTCTGTAGTTGGTGGTCTTTTGTCCCTGTGTGGTAGTCTCTTTGTCCCGAACACTGAGCCTCTGGCTTTTTCAGAAGCATTTCATCCTGTAACAGGCCTTTGGAACTTCCAAATCCCTGGATATCAACCATAGAATACAGCAGGAAACATTGCCTCTGGCTTATCCTTATTTCTGTTTTCTGTGTCACTATCACCTGGTTTGGTATTGAAGAGAAATGTGTAGAAGTTTTCCTAGAGGGCTTGCATCCAAGGTCTAGTATTCCTACAAAGACTACCATGAGAATCTCAAAACTCTAATATTCACACAGATGTTTTTGTCAGTTTCCTGATCCTTACCCATCCACTTAACCTCAGGATTCACCTCAAGAGGAGATTATGAAGACATTGGACTTTGATATCATCTCCTACATTGGTCTCAAGCCAGCAAGCAAGGTAGAAGTGGGGCACTGCCTTCTTCTTCTTTTTTTTTGTTTTTTGTTTTTTGCAGTTTTTGGCTGGGGCCAGGCTTGAACCCACCACCTCCAGCTTATGGGGCCAGCACCCTACTCCTTTGAGCCACAGGCGCCATCTGGCACTGCCTTCTTTATGTTTCTGAAGCTCTGAGATCAAGTTGAAAGGGCCAGACCAGAGCCATTTTGTCATTTACTGCATAAGCTCTGTTAAACCGCAGGGCCACTTCCTGCTGCCTCCCCCCACACCTGTGTGCACAACCATTAAACTGCTGATTGAGACACCTTAGGCAGACAGCTGCCATAATAGGAAATAAGTATCAGTTCCCTTGAACAACTGCCATAATAGGTAATAAGTTTCAGTCCCTTGAACAGCTCTCAGGCCTGAATAAGGCTCATCCTCGGCTTGCATGCCAGGAGAGTCTGGGCTTCCCGGGGCCTGAATAAAACTCACCTCTTGCTTTTTACATCGGAGTATGTCTCAGACTGTCTCTTTGGGGCCACTTGGGAAATTTTGGGCATAACAAAGTCAATCAACTAGGCCTGGGTTTGGATACGGGTAACAAAATTATGTTAAAACAAAATGTTCAAAATATTATAGCTATGACATTTATGAGCTGTGAATAGAACAAAAGATTAGAAAAAATATGATTAAAATGCATTTAATTTTATAAACTGAATCATATGAAACATATACCACTTTTGCAAAGTGAATGAAGGAACATCTCAGGTTTCCTAATGCATGTGAAAACCACCTCTGTATTTTGAAACTAACAATGGCAGGGCACAATACCGTTGCTGGAGAAAGAACAATTTTCATTTCTCAAGATGACACTTTAGTGCATGGACTTGGTTTGTGTGCCTCAAAGCATGTGATAAAAACACGTGCCTATGGGTTCTGAAATTATTGATTTAAATTTGATTAAATAGCATCAAATTTTCACAGGCATGCATCAGCCACAATGTAACTTTGTATAGAATTCAAACTCTTCTTTTTGAATGTTCTATATTCACTTTGTAAAACACCGTATATAAATAAATTACTCATCTCCAAATATGAAAGAAACAATAAACGTTCAATGCATGGCACAAAGGACTTCAAAGTGCAATCTCATTCTCTTTGTTTAAGCTTAGAAACTTAGCATGAAAATACATCTGAAATAACAAGATAATTAAGTATTCAAAATTTAATCTTAAAACTGTAAGATGAAGCCTCAGTATTTTGCTTATGAGCTATCTAGTTCTTTGCAAGTTTTAAAGTAGACGTCATCAGATTTTATACCCCATTTTGTGAACTATCATGAAAAAATAAACCTGGCAAAAAGAATAAAAGAGAAATCTACTTTTAAAAGTATTTAAAAATGATATGCAAAGGTGGCTGTTTACCCTTGATTACAAAAGATGAAGACAAACGGTGCACAATTGCTTTTCCAGGAAAATCATGAAATGAAACAGACTTGAGTTATAATTTCACAAAAACAAAAGAAATAGAGAATATTTATAATTATCTGCAGCAGGGGTCCCCAACCTTTTGGCACCAGAGGCCAGACTGGTTTGGGGATGATTCTTGCATATTGCATCTCCACCTCAGCTCGCTAGGCTTTAGATCCTAATAAGGAGTGAGCAGCCGAGATCCTTCCCATGCACAGTTACAGCAGGGTCCATACTCCTATGAGAATCTAATGACTTTGCTAATCTGACAAAAAGAGAGCTTAGGCTGTGATGCCAGCAATGAGGAGCAGCTGTAAATACAGATGAAGGTTTGCTGGATTCCCACTCCTCACTTCCTACCCTGTGGCCCAGTTCCTACCAGGCCATAGACCAGTACAGTCTGTACCATAGAGGTTAGGGACTACAGGTGGATATATACTGGTTAGCCTGTGTGCTCATTGTATATATAAAGTTTGCAAAACTATTTATTGCTGCTGTAGGCTAGAGTCTAAAAACAAATGGTGTTTGCTACCAATCCTTCATTTTTATCAGCCGTGATAATAACAGATTACAAATTCATTTTTCTTGTCTAATTCTGGTAGGTGAAATATTACCTCAAAGTTAACAATGGTATGTAAAGGTCTAATTGGATATATGACCTAGTTTAGAAAATATTTTAGATGTTTCAGAAAAGGGGAGGGGTAGGATTTATATCCAGGGAGTAAATGGCTTATGAGGGCTGGACAGTTATAAAATCAAAGTCTGACAATTAAGTTTGCAGACACACCCTAGATAAAAAGGCTACACACATCATTGCTGAATATCATTACGGTCACCTTCAAAGTATTCATCTCTGAAGTACTCCTCTGTTCTACCCTTCAAAGCAAATTTGGAACTCTTTTTCTTGATTGACCAACAGAGCAGTAGACATATCGCCCCCTCAAAGCATACAATAACAATAATGAACGCCCTTCAGCAAGACCCTACCACACAACACACCTATGAGACACTGATATACCAAGGTTAGGAAACTTTACTCAGTTGTTTGTACAGTGCTGCAGAGTGGTGAAATTAATTGTCAGACCTCATAGGGTGCCAGCTCTGATGGCCATTTCACAGAGTTCCAACATTGTTTTGACAGGTAGATTAGGTGCTGGCAAAGGGCATGGCTTCCCAAAAGGAATACTTCAAAGTGACTGTGGTGATATTCAGCAATGAGGTCTGTAGCACTTTTGCTAGAATGAGTTTACAAAATTAAATTGTGAGATCTTCATATAACCATAAATGTATAGTTGCAAAAATCCTGATGAAGAGAAAAAGAATAACATCCTGAAAGCACCCAACCTGTTTATCCTTGTTTAATAGCTTTTCTGTGGAGGAAGGAAAGCCCGTGATTATTATTTTGCCCTGATACGTCCTCTTGAACATTTTTTTTCAGTGATGTTGATGAAGACAACAGAAGGCTCAATATAAAATGAAGAAATAGATCCCCAAAGTGGTTGAATATACTTTAAATAGGAATCAATGCCTAACTCATTAAGATAGACTGAAATGAGAAACTCAAATAAGACTAGGGGTAAAATGAACAAAATAAATAGAAAATCCTGGCCTCCTCTTTTCTATAATGTGATGTACCAAGTAACTAGAGCAATCTTTCACTTAAAAATAACTAAAAGTGCACATACACATTTGAAAATATCTTCAGCAATGCTTCCATGAGCTGGCAGAGTACACTCGGGTCAAAGCCAAATGCAGCACTGACTCTGACTTCCATTCTGAGAGCATTTGCCAAATCAGGTAATTTGAGCATAGATTTTTGCAGGCTTTCAGGGAAGCCTCAAAGGACAAGGGGGAAAAGCCCAGGGCCTGCCCTTCTGATGAGAGGGTGGCAGAGACTAGCTAGTTGGACACCAGTGTCATCCCTTTCCTAAGCACCATGGTAGACAATCCTCCCAGGCATCTCTTGCGTTATGTAAAGGCCCATGCAACTGGATTCTGGCCAATGTGATAGGTACAAAAGTGTCTTAAACTCTTTCCAGGCCAGGATGTAACATGTTCCTTCTCTGTTCACTGGTACAGAGGTCATGTGTTGAATTTGGCAGTGTCCCAATTTAGAAAGAAACTGGATCACTGTGATTCAATGCACAGGAAAGAATTATCCAGGAGAAGTATGATTCTCCTTCAAGTGTTTAAACATCTCTGATTTTACATTTCTAATTTTCATGTGAAATAATTGAGATTTAGTTCTCCAAATATTCTTCCAGACCTAAAGTTTTTTTTAGTTTATTTTGGTGAGAGCATGTAGCATGCTATCTATCCTCTTAATAGATTTTTAAATATGCAGTGTGTTATTTCTATCTATAGAAATCTTCTAAAAGAAGACCTCTGTAGCAACTATATTTGCTATTGATTTTTTTTTCAGATTGACATGAGGATACATACAATTAGTTTACACTGTTTGCATTTGTAAAGTAAACTCTCCGAAGCCTGAGTTGGAGTTGATCCTTCACCCAGAAAGCGTGCCATGTACCCCTGCAAGGTACCTGATAGGTGGGGACTTACCAAACATCTACTCCCTCCCTCCTTCTTGAATTTAATTATTCCTTCATTAGTGCCATCTCATTAAGGTACATATTTTTTAAGAAAAAAATCATCATTGAATAAATTTTCACTCAAGAGTAATGATGCATCCCATACTGGCTGATAAAAACTAAGTTGCTATGCAACAGCATTGCTTACACCATTTGTTAAAATACTGAAATATTACCATAACAGTTCATAAATATGAGCTTCTAACCCTCAGTATCTCCATGCCCACTTCATCCCTTTCCAGAAGACATAAGGACATGTGATCCTGTTTCCTTAACTCCACAACTAAAAATATAATGTTCAATGTAAATGTCATTTCCTGTCTTAGCATGAGAGTTGTAAGCTAACCTTGCCTTTATCTGTTCTGACTGGTTGGTGCTGTCATACTAGTCGTTAAATATTTTAAATATCACCCTGGATAGCCTGGCTAAACTGTTAAACAGTATTTGTCATTTAAAATAATAATCTAGTTGGCCTAAGTGAACCCCTTAGTGCACTGTTGAGGTGGGAGGACATAATTCCATAAGCTGCGATGCTTTCAGGGAGGGAGACAGCTTAACAGTATCTGACCGAAGAAACAATAGAGTGTGTCTGATTGACTTTCGCTGAGTATTTCAGAACTTGGAGAGGAACCTGCAAGGTTTTGCAAAGGTTTTTTCTGGGTCTTTTTTCTTCTATTGCCGTCTTGCCTGCTGGTACCCCTTAGAATCTCATTCTCTGCCCTTTTCTCATTGATCTGGAAGAATTCTCCTCTATTTTACCACTTACTTATTTTCAGAAGATCCCTGTGTTTATATTTCCCCATAATTTATATGTTGACAACCTATTAGCTGTCTTGCTCTGGGTTCCCCAAATTTCATCTTGCCAAATTACCTATAAATTCCTAGTGTCAGTGACTGACCTACTCATCTACCTTTTGGAAGAATCTAGAAGTCATATATTTATGATCAATTACTTTTAACTCTTACTTTCCTCATTCAGTTATTCACCCAAATCTTTTAATTCTAAGTATCTCCTGAAATGGTTTTATATCTTCATTCCCACTGTCCCACAAGGATGATCTAGCCTTTCAGAACTGTATCAGATTCCACCAATGTGACCTCTGTTCTGCTTGGCTCTGCACATTCTGTCTCTCTGCACAGAATGCCTTTATCTGCCCCAGCACCCCTTTCTGTCTTACAGGGCCCTCCTGTTTGTCCTTTTATATACTAAGTTCAAAGGTCACTCTTCTAAAAATCAGTCCTAATTTCAGTTTTCCCCTGGAAATGAGATATCTAATCATTTGATACTATATATCTCTATTACTGCACTAAAAATATTTTGCCATAATAAATACTGAACTAAGCCCAAGTCCCCCATACTTTAAGCCACTTTATCAAGATGGCTCCAGTAATGATGGTGAAATTTAACATTTTTTTCAGGTACTGTGATTAGCTAAGTAAGGTGACATAGAGATTAGTCTAGAAGATGACAGCTGGAAAAACACAGGAGGCGTATGTGGTAAGAATGAAGAAGAGAGGGTGAGAAAGTTTATGAAATGTAAATAGTTTCACGTGGCCAGAGCGTAGAACACCGAGGGGAAAGTTCAGAAAGGAGTCTGAAGGAAAGTGCAGAGCATGCTTATTGGAAGATGTATGCACGAAAAATGAAGGATACTAGACTTGATGTCAGAAAGGGATGAGAAATCATTAGTAGATCTTTTCAGCAAGGAAGCTACATGATGCAATTTGTCTTTAGAAATATCAGTCAGGTAGCATAGAGTTGGGATAAATTGGAGGGGCATAATGACAGGATCAAGGAACAATTCTACAGGTCAAACAGATGGGTGTGTGCTCATATACCATGACAGATAGGAAGGCGAAGGCTCAAAGAATTTCAGGCAGACCATGGTGTCTAGATGTGGAGGTGAAGGAGAAGGTGGAATTGAGGATTAGCCTGAGATTTTGGCTTGGATGACTAGATGTAATATAATTATTAACTAAATGGGACAAACAGAGACATATTTTGACAAAGCTAGAGGTGGGTGAGTGGTGAAATTGATTTAGATCTAATAAATTTGACTGATATGGGGGCTTCAAAGATGTCCAGTTGGCAGTTGAATTTAGAGCATAAGAGAGCGTTCTCTTCTGTATTTGGCAGATGGGAGACAAATTAGTCTATCAGAAGTTGTTAAAGGAAAAACTGTAGACCAGATAATGCAGGAAGCAAGTATGCAGGGAAAACCCAATCACTAGTGTTTGTTGAATTAAAGGAAATCAAGGATCAATCCTTGACTAAAGTAAAGAATAGAAACCAAGTTGAATGCAGCTGAGCATCAGATAAAGCAATCTGTAGTCAACAGTGGGGAAAGAATCACAGAACACAGCCGAGAAAGATGACCACGCCTGGACTCCGGTTTTGTTTCATTGACTCCGTCCCTTCTGTTAATGTGAAATTTTGTCATCAAACGAATCCAGGTTCTGTGTATTTGATGGTGCACGCACAACAAAAAGTAGAGCTAGGTTTCAACCTTAACCCTGTGTCCTGAAATGGCTCCTTTTATATCCAGAGCTGGCTACATTATTGGGGAGACTCAGAGCAAAAGGAAAATGCGGGTTCCTGCGTTCAAAGAGCAGGAAATATATACCCTTAAAAATAATAAAAGGTAGCTTTTCCTTCTTCCATGGACTCTTCCTCCATTGTCAGTTTTAAGTTTTTGTTATTTTTATTTAATGCAGTATTAAGAAGAGAAAAATTTTAACTTCATTATTCAACTTTATATTGTGCTATGCCAGTTTTAAGTGCAAATATGGAAGCATTTAACGCAGATGTGGAATAATAAAAATCACACGTTTCTTATTTCAGAGCTCATATATGCACATCTTCCCTTCTTATCAAAAGAGTAGAAACACTGCCTACCACTAAGGCAGCTGCTGTTATTTTACTTCCTGAGATGTGCACATTCCACCAACACCTTTGTGTGACCCATTAGCCAGGAAGAATGAAAAGAAAAGGATCTGTGGTCACCCCATCTTCCCTTTTGATATCATGTCATCATTTACTGCAGCAGTAGCTGACTAGTGGAAGGAAGTAACACAAGTGAAAAAAGATAGGATAGGATTCCTCCAACACGTGTGTTTCTTAGAATGCTTTCTACCTGTGTTTGAAGCAAATTCTGACTCGAATGAAAAGCCTCTTCAGGCCATCAGGTCCCTGCTCATTCAATCTTAAATGTAATACACTTACCTTGCACTGACTTTGAGATTTGCTGGACTCCTATGTGTGAGAGACAGGAGAATTCTGTGCTCATGTGGCCTCACAAATGCCAAGTGAAAATGATGATTAAAGAGTGACCAGTAGGCTCCATGGGACCCCATGTCCTGTGTTAAGTATATGCTTCCTTGTCCCATCAGATTTCAGTTACAAAACCCAAGTGCAAGTACAAGATTATTAAAATTTCCAACAGAATGTTAAATCAAGCATAGGACCCTTCTAAATGTGGGCCACAGGCAGCTACAGAGGTTGGGTCCTTATGAAGCAGGACTTCGTAAACTTTTATCACAGTCTTCTTCCTCACAATGCCTCACCTTGGAGGTTGTCAGGCTGATCACTTTTCACCATTTGAAAAAAATGGCAGTATTGATAAAAAATATGTGATAGTAATGTGAAGGAAATGTCACAAATCTATGGGTGTCTTCAGTTGACACATAGTGTTATCTTTGACTACAAGGAAAACTATGCATTACCCATAAATGCAAACGAGTTATCCTCTCTCACACCTTTACCATCCCCAGCGCATTTTCTTTAACGTGGTGTGAAAGATGCCAGTTTTGTTTGGTCCTGTGTTGCGTCACCTTCTTTCACCTTTTATGAATCACCTCTTTCTGTAGAGTTTTCTTCCACTAGAGAGAAAAATAATTTGTTCTGCTGCAATTTATAATTCAGAAGCTAGGGAGGGATAGAGAGTAATGTATATTTATAGAGAAAGAGGACAGAGCAAATGCGCTTTTATAACAAATTTTATCATTTTAGATTTATTCTTGATGTGTGCCTTTTCATATATGGAATTCTTTTGAAACAGATGAAGCCTCCAGCGGTCCCATTATCTGAATCTGCATTTGCCTCTGTCATCGTCATATCCTAGCTTTTCACTATGGAATGCTGAGGAAAGAGAAGGGAGAAGGTTGAGTCCGTTTATTAGGGCCAGACGCACTTGTGAGTTTTATAAACCTCTCAGAATTCCTACTGTCCTATCACGCTCTGCAGAAAAGACATTTCCATACCTAAGACATGCTTGGATGTTTTGTAATTCTGAACTTCTACTCCCCTGTTAAATAACTAATTTTAAAACCACACTCACACAAAATAAATACACATCTAGGAATATAACTGTCTACCATTTGAGTAGCTCTGGAGTTACAGTTTGGCAAAGTAAATATTTCTCAGCCATACTTGGCAAAATGTAGGATATATGTACATGAATTTATTACGTGGTAAAACTACTAATTTTGTGTCTTAAACTAGAAAGTTTTGCGTAAGCCGAATAAAAGATGTTGAAAGCAACAGATTTGCTAACCAATACTTGACTTTAAAAAACTGTGCTGTATTAAAATTAAGGAATCAGTGTGAGCAAGTTTTAAACTAGTGATAAAATAGTTGTGAATGAGAACCCCAAATACATATTTCTGAACAATATCATTAGCTATTTTCCTTTTTATTCTCTAATAAGACATAAAGGCTTAGTCCTTAATGTTGCAATTATTTTATCATATATTAATTCGTATTTGGTAATTAATATAAACCTAGAGGAGGATAAAAAAACACACACTCATACGCGCACACACGCACATTCTTACTTTTTTTATCCACTCTCCTAGAACTCGTGTGTTAAAACAGAAGTGAGCATGTCAAAGTATAATTACAAATCTCTTTCATTCTAAGACTTTATATTTAGAATACATTCCTCTGAAATTGGCTTATGTTTTATGGTTCTGTGTATATTTAAAATAGTACACTTCCTCGAAAAGCTTTTGTAAAGTTGATAATGTGTGTAACAAGCAATGGTATCGTAAACTTGAGGGATTATGCACATAATAATAGCTGAGACCTAAATGTGGGCTCACTTGAGCCAGGCATTGTGTGTAATACAGTTTTCAGAAATTATCTTCTGTTATTTGCAGATATGATGAGGTGGGAATTATTTTTATCACCACTTCAATTATGAGAAAACCAAGACTGTTGCCCAAGATGACAGTGCTGTTAAGTTGAACTTAGACTTGCTTCTAGACTGATTCCAAATGTTACGTTTAAAAACCACTCGTCTATTTCGATTTGGTACTAAGATTGATTGGACATTATTCTGTCCTGATGGAATTTCACTATCTAATTACTTGGCAACTATATTTTAATGGTACCATCTGTTTGAGCTTTTTTGTTCCTCCTAGTGGCTGAATCCATTATCTCCATAAAATCCTCCTTGCAAGCTGTGCTCTATTCCCTAGCAGTGGCTTGGTCTCCACCTACACAATGGGAAAAAATGAAATGGCTTGAGGAAATAGATGGTTGCACTTGTACTGGTCAAATTACTAAAGAATCAATAATGCTGACTATAAAATTATGGAGGCACGTCTGGGCCCATAACTTTACTTCCAGCCAATATTTCATGGAATGCTGGATCCAGAGCTGTCCACAGAACCTTAGGATCTAAGTAGCCTTGTAAAATGCAACACAGGATTATTCTATTCTGGTTGATTGTTAGTCCAAATCTGATAAAATTGAATTTCGAGTTACAAAGACAAGATGATGGGGAGGGGGGGCAGATAGGATAATTGTATTAAACAGAGTGGAATTAATTCTATTATTTTAAACATACTAGTGAATTGCAATAGCCATTTTATTATTAGAAGGTCAAATAGTTACATAATTTGATAATCTCATTCTTAGAGAAGTCACATCTCAGTTGATATCTTAGTCAATAGAATATATTTGAACTTATTCAGTACAAAATGACAGTAGAACAAGAGAAGGAGTTTTCTTAGTCTATATAGTAGCTAAGTGATATATAGACAGTCTTTGGCATGTATTAAACACGGCAAGAGAAAATACGCATTCTTTTCAACATGGAGAAATAGTGGGGACCATTTGGAAACTGTAAAACACAAGCCTTTTATTTTGGGTTTACAAATATGGGAACAAGAATTACAAAATTCAATTCCTGATTATTAAACCTGTAAAGCTTAAAATTTATACAATAATTAATATTAATGAGGTTCGCTTCATTGAATACTGAAGGAAAAATTAAATTTGAAAAAACACAAGTGGAAAAGTACAAATAGGAAGCTCTTTAAGTTAAAGGCTAAAAAAGTTTGTTTGCCTCAAAATATAAAAAAGACAATTGCTAAGTCTACTAAAATGTTGTTAGTCTTCCCTTCTTAGCCCAAATCCAATATATCTGAATGATGACGAGGCTAAACAGGTACATTGTCAGTGAAATGAGTCTTTCATGACCTCCACTTCTCCCTTCCACACCTACTTTTGAGTAAGGTCAATGTGACCTCCCCTCTGAGTGGGAGCCTCCAAACGATCCCACAGCAGCCCTCTTCAGAGGGGCCCCTTTTGCTGACCTCAATTAGGAAACTTTTAACCCTTGTTAATGTAATAAAATGTGAGTACTCTCTGTATCTTGTGCACATAGGTGCTGCTTCTTGGACAGGAGCTTTATTAATAAACTGTGGGCTCATCAGTTAATCAGCATTAGTGTGCACCATAAACCAGGGCATCACCATCCCCTGAGAAGTAGCCAAAAAATGCATATCTTGGGCTTCAGCCTGATCTACTGAACCTGAATCTAGAGTTTAACAAGCTCCTCAGATGATTCTTCTACATATTAAGTTCAGAAACATTGTCGGGCTGCACTAAAATGGTAGCACTACTGAACCATGGCCAAGAAAAAAAAAAAAAAAATATATATATATATATCTCCCCCAGCTGCAAAATGGCCTCAGTCTAAAGAAAGGATTCACCTGGTGACAGCACTCCATTCCTTGGCAGGGTAGCCTGCAGGAAAAATATTTGGCAGAGGTAAATGGAGTGGGACTTAGCCTGCTACACTGAACCACCATCATTCTCTTTTTTGTCTTTGATGAAAAAAAGAAAATCCTTCTTCTTTTACTGGGAAGAATTCACAGGGTAATGTAAATCTAACAAAGCGTTAAAAGAAAGTAGATAAATTTTGCAACTGAGAAAGAGAAAGGGAGGAGAGAGAGAAAGGGGAGAGAGAGAGAAAGGAAAATCTTTTTTCAAGCACTAGCAGAACTTGGAGCTCTTACATCATACAATGTAAGCCTGACTTTGCCTTTAACTTCTGAGGTTAGGACAGAAATCTAATTTTTCAAGTTTTAATCATTTCTTTGTCCTTTTCTGAATTTCTTCACATTCTTCACTATTACTGGTGTTTAGAACTGAGATAGTTCACTATTTTCTTAAGAAAATCTTTGACTCATATGCTTGTTATAGGACAGAATTTGAGCTCCTAATTCCACATCCAGTTTGTGCCTTATTTTCTATTATAGCTGTTTCTTCAGTAATTGCTAAATAATTATCTCTACATGGAAATTTGTATTTTGAACAACCTCACCACATAATTATGGTCAGGCCACAATTTGAAATACTGCAAAGACTAATCACAAGATTCAACCAACAGGACGGTTGGGGTTTTCGTTACGGTGGCTGCATTGGGACCCTTGTAATAGAAATATCCTGTTTTGGGAACTTCTCCTTATTCTTTGTAAATTTTTAAAAGTCGATGTCTAAATAATCTAGAATAAAAAAACCAAAGATCTTGTATAGATCTTTGAATAGAGTAATAATTTTTTTTTTTTTTGCAGTTTTTGGCCGGGGTTGGGTTTGAACCCGCCACCTCCAGTATATGGGGCCAGTGCCCTACTCCTTGAGCCACAGGCGCTGCCCCTAGAGTAATAATTTTAACTGAATTTTAAACTAATCACTTTATCATTAAAAAAAACACTAAAAAAAAGGACAGTGTTTAATGAAGTTTTATTTTATATTTATTCCAGAATTTTCCCCTAACTAAATCATTAACAACTCTCATTCTTTGCCCTTAGTGACACTGAAGCACCTTTACAATAAAATAGACACACCAGCTTCCTGCAGAGGGATTTCTTCAACTCACTGAGATTTGAGGAAGGACAGTTACGTGTCAGGCAAATACAGATCTCGTGCTTCCGCGCGTTAGCGTCCTCCTCAGTTTTCTTTATACAAGTCTGTATGCTTGTATATTCATTCTTAAAACTCAATTTGGGGATGGTTTGTGATATTACCTATAGGCTTACAAACCCATAATTTATCATTATGTGACTGGGCTAATGAATTTGTTTTACCGGTGCATCATCAGCCTTGAATCCCTTTTGTTTGTTACACACAAACTTTGTAGAATTCCTTAAAATATTAAAATGTACTGCCTTTGCTACACTAGATAGAAGGATGTCTTTACCAATAACTAGGAAGAAGCAAGAATTTGGAAGCAAATATAAGGAGTTCCATCTTCATTGTGGTCAGAGGAGAAAGATGATGGAAATACAAGAGGCAGCGTGAGGCAGCTCAAGACACAACATTGAAGGCTGTGCAAAGATTAAATGAAGGACGGGGATTCACTCATGCTGACCCCCCCAGGAATAAAACCAGTTACTGTGTTCTCCCAAACGCAAGAGTTTGAGCAACTCTTTGAAGCTGCTGCTTTCTGTTTTATAAATTTACTTTAAAACACACCTGGGAAGGATTCTCTTTTTATAATCTAAGGTATAGTATGTTTGAGATACATGTACTTTTTTGAATTTATGTAGACATTTGTTGTTGGAATGAACAACACTTTTCAATCAAGATGCATTACCTAAAAACATGTACAGAATAAATATCAATTTATAGTCTCTCCAAGGTGATTTTATTTTCTCTATTAAATTTTCTTTCACATAGGTGGCCAAACAGTTAAGTTCATGAATCCCTCCTAGAAAAAGTGCCGCATAGCCTCATGCTGAATATCACTGTGGTCCCTTTCAAAGTCCTCCCCTGGCAGCTGGGCACTGGCACCAGCGCCTACTCCACCCTTCAAAGCCCTTTTTCTATGATGAGTTAGTCGTCAGACCCCACACAATGACAGCCCTTATTCCAGAAAGAGTTCCCAAATTGCTTTGAAGGGTTGACTAGGCCCTGGCATCGGCGCACAGCTTTAAAAGGGGAGCTTTTTGTAGTGTGATTCCGCAGTGAGGGAGGTAGCACTTTTTCTGGGATGACGTCATGAACTTGATTGTCTGACCTTAAGGATTAATCATGTAGTAAATAGAGCACATAGACCGAAGATTGAGTGGCTGTCAAGGGTAGTAAGAGGATGAATGACTTTCCTTCTTTTTTTCAATTTAATTTTTATTAAATTATAACTGTACACATTTAGAGAGTATAATGTGATGATTTGATATGCAATGTGGAATGCTTAAATCAAATTTATTAACCATCACCTCACTTACTTATTTTTTTATTTTTGTTTTGTTACACAGATAGTTTTTCTATTGCTTAAGTTGGAGCTATTAGTGTGCCCATCATCCAAATTTTTTATAAAGCTTATCTCCTTTAGATCCTTCCCATATGTTCTAAACTGTATTTTTTTTTACATGTGTTTATTAGGTTTCCACTTTTTGCCTTCACAAAATTAAAAAGACTTAAAAATTAATAACAATAACAATGTTTAAGATAAGGACTAGAAACAACCTCATAAAGAATGAATGAAGATAAATACATTAAGAAAATAATTCAGATGATTACTGCATTGAAATGTTAAGTAATAATTATAATAATGCAAAGAAAGTAATATTCACATTGTCAAATAGGAGTATGTCTATTATAGAATGCTTTGACTCTGAGGTTCAGTATGGAGTCATCAGTTAACTTATTATTTTTTTTCAAAGTCTCAAAAAATAGACAACTAATATTTATAAATAAAAGTAAAAGATAATTTCAAAAAACAAATCATGCCAAATCTTATCACCTCACTTACTTATTTTTGTGGTAAGACATTTATAATATACTCTTAGTTGTTTTGAAATGTACCTTTGCCTTGTGCACATTAGGTGAGACCCCACCAAATATCCTTCCTACACTTGCCCTCCCTTCTCCACTCCCATCTCCCTCCTCTGCCCTCCATCTTTCTGGACTATATTTGTGTTTTATTATTCATATGAATGTATAAGTGATTATATATTCTTTTGATAACAGTATTGAATACACTGGATACTTTTTTCCCCCATTCTTTAGATACTTTACTAAGAAGAATATGTTCTAGCCCCATCCAGGCAAGCATAAAAGATGTAAAGTCTCCATCTTTTTATGGCTGCATAGTATTCCATGGTATACATCTACTACAATTTGTTAATCCATTCATGGATTGATGGGTATTTGGTTTGCTTTCATAATTTGACAACTATGAATTAGGCTGCAATAAATATTCTGGTGCAAATGTGTTTATTGTAAAATGATTTTTGTTTATCTGGGTAGATACCTACTAATAGAATTGAAGGATCAAACAGTAGGTCAACTTTTAGTTCCTTGAGAATTCTTCATACTTCTTTCCAAAAGACTGTATTAGTTTGCTATCCTACCAGGAGTGTAAAAGTGTTCCCCTCTCTCCATATCCATGACAACATCTGCAGTTTGGGGATTTTGTGATGTAAGTTACTCTTACGGGAGTTAGGTGATATTTCAAAGTGGTTTTAATTTGCATTTCTCTGATGATTAAAGATGGTGAGCATTTTTTCATGTGTTTGTTGGTCATTCACCTGTCATCTTCAGAGAAGTTTCTGTTCAAGTCTCTTGCCCGCACAGAAAGGGGTTGTTGTTCTTTTCTTACTGATTAATTTGAGTTCTCTGTATATTCCAGTCATCAGACCTTTGTCAGAGTCATAACATGCAAAAATCTTCTCCCATTCTGAAGGTTATCTGTTTGTTTTATTTGCAGTGCCCTTAGCTGTACAGAAGCTATTTAGTTAGCTCATATCTCAGTAATATATTTTTGGTACTGTTTCATTGCCAGGGGTAGGGGTCTTCCTCATAAGATATTGTCCCAAGCCAATATCTTTCCCTACATGCTCTTCTAGTATTTTTATAATTTCACGTCTTAAATTTAAATCTTTCATCCAGTGAGAATATTTTGTTAGTGATGAAAGGTGAGGGTCCAGTTTCAGTCTTCTTTATTTATTTATTTATATTAAATGACAGCTGTGTACATTAATGCAATCATGGGGTACAGTGTGGTGTTTTCATATACAATTTGAAATATTTTCATCAAACTGGTTAACATAGCCTTTGTGTCATTTTCTTAGTTATTGTGTTAAGACATTTATATTCTACTCGTAGA
>CAUYQV010010105.1:0-10667 GCA_963574575.1 Galagoides demidoff
GTGGGGGACAGGTGAGGGCTGGGGAACAGGAGTGGGCAGGGGAAAGAGGGCTGGGTTATAATAGTGACAAACCTTAATCACCTTTAGGCTTTTCTTCTCTTTTGTGTGGGAACCAATTAGGACTCTTCTATAGTTTTCAGATCTTTGGTATAAGAACTCCAAAAGACTTAAGCTTGTGTGGCTCAGCACCCATAGCTCAGTGAGTAGGGCACTGGCAACATACACTGGGGCTGGTGGGTTTGAGCCTGGCCCAGGCCTGCTGAACAACAATAACAACTGCAACCAAAAAATAACCTGGGATTGTGGTGGGTCCCTGTTGTCCTGGCTACTTGGGAGGCTGAGGCAAGATAATTGCTTAAGCCCAAGAGTTTGAGGTTGCTGTGAGCTGTGACACTACGGTACTTTACTGAGGGTGACATAGTGAGACTTTGTCTCAAAAAAAAGACTTGAGCTTGTGAATTGAGTTTGTTGCATAATGATTCAAAACATGCCTGGGTGGGTGGCATGTTGGTGGATGCTGGTCATCTGAATGTGGCTTATTTAAGAATGAGGGTTAGGAATTGGCCTTTATAGAATGATTTCATTTAAAAATAATAGGTGTGACTGGGCACCCATAGCTCAGTGGTTAGGGTGCCAGCCACATACACTGGGGCTGGCGGGTTCAAACTCAGGCCTGCTAAACAACAATGACAACTAACAACAAAAAAATAGCCGGGCATTGTGGCAGGCCCCTGTAGTCCCAGCTACTTGGGAGGCTGAGGCAAGAGAATCACTTAAGCCCAAGAGCTTGAATGCAAATATTAAGGCTAAGTGAGCTAAATGGGAAATTATCAATGTCTCATGTCTCAACTTTCTGTCTTAAAGGAAATTACTGAGTCATTTTTCTTTTTTTTTTTTTTGAGACAGAGCCTCAAGCTATCCACCTGGGTAGAGTGCCATGGCATCACAGCTCATAGCAACCTCCAACTCCTGGGCTCAAGCGAGCCTCCTGCCTCGCCTCCCAAGTAGCTGGGACCACAGGCGCCCGCCACAACGCCCGGCCATTTTTTGGTTGCAGCCATCATTGTTGTTTGGCGGGCCCGGGCTGGGGATTCGAACCCGCCACCTTAGGTGTATGTGGCTGGCGCCTTAGCCAACTGAGCCACAGGCGCCGCGCCGGAAAACATCTTTAAAAAAAATTCAATTCAGGAAATGAACAACAAATTCACAAAAGAGACCAACATATTAGAGAATAAAATAAACAGAACTTCTGCAAATGAAAATGCAAAACACCATAGAGTTTTAAAAATAGATGAGGTTAAGCAGTAGATAGAAACTCAGAATTTGAAGACAAGTCTTTAAAATTAACTCAGTTAGTCTTAAAAGTAAAGAACAGAGAATTTAATGAACAAAGCCTACTAGAAATGTGGGATTATGTAAAGCAACCAAAAATTAGAATCCTCGAGGGGGAAGAAGATAACACATAAAGGCTGAAAATCTATTTGAGGGAAGAATTGAGGACAACTTCTGTGGTCTTGCTGGAGATTGAGACATCCAGGTACAACCAGCTCAAGAAACACCTGGGAGATTCATTGCAAAGAGGCAAGTGCATACTCATCAGACTGGCTACAGTCAACACAAAAGAGGAACTCCTATGAGCTATGAGGCAAAAACACCAAGGAATGCACAAAGTAAACCCATGAGGCTGATAGCAGACTTGTCAGCTGAGATTTTACAGACCAGGAGCGACTGAGGCCCCATCTGTGGTATTCTTAATCAGAACAACTGTCAGCCTAGAATTTTGTATCCTTCAAAGCTAAGTTTCATATATGAATGAGAAATACTTTTCTAGAGAAGCAAATACTGAGAAAATCTGTCAAGACCAGACCCACCCTTCAGGAAATACTCAGAACTGCATTATACATGAATCAGCACAATGGACACCCCTAACCCCGCCAGTGTAAAACCACCCAAAAGCAAAAGCTCAGATCTCTCATAAAACAACAACACAAGAGTTAAAACAAAGCCATAAGATACATACTAACCATCAGGATAAATAGAACAGCAGATCACACAGCAATTCCGTCAAATAATGTGAACAATCTGAATGCCCCACTCAAGGAAAACTGGTCGAATGGATGAAAAAATGTAAGTATCTAATATCTCCAAGAAACACATCTAAACACATCTAACACTTAAGGGCTCATACAGGGTCAAGATAAAGAAATGGAAAAAAAAATTTTTTCTTGCAAGGAAACCCAAAGAAAGCAGGTGTAGCCTTTATCATATCAGATAAAACTGGCTTCAAATAAACAGAAGCAAGGAAAGACAAAGATAGTTGTATGTTATTAAAAACACTAATATTATTATTATATAATATTATATATAATAATAATGTAATTATAAAGGAAAAAAATTCAACAAGATGTCATAGGTGGTAGGAAGTATCCATCCTAAACATTCATGCACATAACACAAAAGCACCCAGATTCATGAAGGAAATTCTAACGGATAAACAGCAGTGTCACCAGTGCTGAGGACTTCAATGCCAACTGCCAGAACTAGACAGATCATCCAAGCATAAAATAACTAAACAAACATGGGAATTAAACAGGACTGTAGCACAAATGATCCTAAAAGACATATACAGAAAATTTTACCCCCAAAACTACTAAATATATTACTAAATGGATGTTTTCTTCTTCAACACATGGAACATTATCCAAGATTGACCATATTTTAGGCCATGAAACATGTCTAAACAAATTAACAACAACAACAACAACAAAATAGAAGTCATACCACGAATAAAACTAGAAATCAACTGTAAGAGGAAACACTCAATTCTACAGAAAGTCATGGCAATTAAACAACTTGCTGCTGATTGATTATTAGGTCAATAATGAAATGAAGATGGGAAGCAAATGATTCCTCAAACTGAATGACAAAGGGGACCAAAGTTACCAAAATCTGTGGGATTCAGCAAAAGCAATGCTAATGGAAAAATACATTAAATGTATTAATGTGTGTATTAAATACATACATCAAAAAGTCAGAATGATCACAAATTAACAATCTAAGACACATCTCAAAGAACTAGAGAAGGAAGAGTGAAGCAAACCCAAAGCCAGCAGGAGAAAAGAAATAACTAAGGTCAAAGTAAAATTAAACACACAGAATCTATGAAACAAAAAGTTCTTTTTCACCTAATTTGTCTTCCTTCTGAAGGTGCTTGCTTGTTGAACTTGGTGTTCACGTAGAAGAACAATTGCTGGGGGTTTCTACTGGGCCATGTTCCTTTCTTATTTTATTAATAATTCCAGAAAATTGATGAAAGTGAAGAAAAACTTCTTTGTATAAATCTAGAGAAACAGTAACTTGAAGTTATAGAAAGCTTTATATATCTCAAAATATTTTTCAACTGCACCTTTCCATATGAATATCGTGATACACTCTACAGTACGAGAGCGTAGTTTTAGGTATTTACTTCACTTTTCTAGGTGTGAACATAAAGACATTCTAGCACTTGTAAAAACATGAAGTGGCAAAAGCAAGATCCAGAATGAATTACTTATCTCAGACTGCTTTATCCATGCAAGAGGTCTGTAAGAGAAGTCACATATTGTTATAAACAGACCTGGGTGGTTTATGAAAAGGTTCTCTCTTTAGTAGAAGTCCAACTTTTTGTCTAGTACCCCACAAGGGGTCATAGGCAGGCTACATATTTTATGCTGTCATTTCTAAAATGACACAATTATCTCACGATTTTTAAAAAAACTTTTATTGCCTAAATGTCTCCAACATCTGACTTTGAATTTCATTCTTTTTCTTTGAAACTTCCTACTTTCTTTGTGAGGACCAGGCACTAACTCCCTTGTTATGAAGGCTACCTCACTGCATCCAAGGATCATTTCAGTAGTCTATCCTAGCACTGGTGTCCCTTCTATGCTTGCATTTATATAGAATCTCTAAGACCATGCTAATTTCCCCCAACTTTATTCCAATAGGCTTTGGAAGCACACAGATCACATCCCGGAACTGTCCACCCTTAAATACCAGAAGTGCCAGTTTCATCTCAAGTAGGCATGACACCTGTTCTTTTAGTAGATTTTCACCACCTGCAGTTGCGAATCACTTAAGAACAATTTGCCCCTCAGGAACTTAAGTTGGTAACTCCAAAACAATATGTTTTGTACCAGATTTCACTGAAACAAATAATAGATTAAAAATACTCTGTTCTACTTTGTAACCTGTTCACAGCCATAATCTAGAGCCTTGAAAATTGATGTTTCTTTTTGGTCACATTTTCTATAACTAATGGTATCTAGTTGACAAAATTATAAAGTATAACTTCAGTTTCATTGTATATAATCAACTTTTGTTGCATAAAGACACTTTTAAAAAATTAAAAGGGACAAAATCACTTTAAACATAGAGATTATTTATTGGTGTACATAACTGAAAGTCCAGAAATATGGCTGATTTCAGACAAAGCTTGATACAACGATACAAAAAATGTCACCAAAGACTTAGTTTCTTTATAGATCTGTACTCTTTCTTCTGTAGTGAAAGTGTGACCCTCAAGTTCCAGACAGATAAAAAGTCTCTAGTGTCTGTGCTCCTGCCCCAGTAAAAGTTTTCTTTCATTTCATAAGCTGCGACTGGGTTCTATGCTACAGCAATAATTCCTTGAATTTATCACTACCATCCCTGTGATGAGCTATCCCTAAGGTCAGATCCTGCTTACTTGAAGAGCATTTTCTCAAACTGAAACTTATGTCTTACACATAGGTTGGAGATCAGAATCAATATGTCCATTTTTAAAAAGAGTATACTGGCATTAAAAAAATCACAGATCATCACTCTTGATAGAATTAGCTACAATTATCTCAAAAAAAATTTCAGTGTTTTTGTGTATGAGTATGTGTAAGTAAACATCAAGGAAATTCGAATATATGACTTAGACCAAGGAAAGGGACTATTAAGATACTTTGCAATAACACAAACAACCAGAGATCCACTATATGATATTTATCCTCTTGTTTTCAATATTCTTTACTAAAGAAAATGTAGTGATACTTTGCCACCTTTACTCCTTTGAAATTGATAACTTTATTATTAATGTTTAGGCAAATCTTTCTGAAGGCAATTTAACACTTTCCCCTATATTACATGAGATGCTACTTATAAAACATCCAGCATCTTTTTTTGGGTAGGCAATAAAATTAAAGAACCGGGCAGAAACTGCCAGAGTCCTCAAAACCATGACAAATTCTTAGGAATGAGACAAAAATATACTAACCTGCTTTGGGCTATAGCAAGCTGACCAAAAGAATATCTGTTCACAAAGTGCGGGATTTATCTGAGAACCTGA
Organism: Galagoides demidoff; assembly: GCA_963574575.1. Taxonomy (NCBI): domain Eukaryota; kingdom Metazoa; phylum Chordata; class Mammalia; order Primates; family Galagidae; genus Galagoides; species Galagoides demidoff. The sequence continues at coordinate 5,354 of CAUYQV010010105.1, forward strand.
AACACTGGCCAGCATAGCTGTAGAAGTTTAAAGAGCCCAGCTGTATCGGTGAGACTTCCAAGAGTAGGGATTAAAGGATATTGTTATTTCAGAGAAATCAATAGAACATTCTGAACTTGGCTTGTACTTATAATTTGTGATTAAAATGGAGTTTTGTATTTTCAAAATGCCTGTAAGTTTAATGAAATTTAATATTGCTTGTCTATTTTAAATCATTTTCAGTTCTGATATGTCCTAAATTTGTTCACCAGGGAAACTTAACTAAGCAGAGACTATTCCCATAAGAACCTCACTGGGCCCCAGAGTATTTGTATATTTATTAGAACATATATAATGCAGTTCATACTAATTCTGATCTTGTTGTCACATATTTTTAATGAAACAGGATGAATTATAAAATTCAAGAACAAGTAATAATGGTTGCAACCCAACTCAAGAAGCAATTCTAGTGCAACTGAGATGCCACAAGACATAGAAAATTGCCAGATTTATTGCAATGGGCTGGTTGAAATCAGACTCTTTGCAGGCTTAACATAAGCCATTCTTCCTAAAGATTTTTTTTTTAATATCAAAACATAAAAATGTTGAAAAATATAACATTGAGCAAAAAGAAAATAATTATGGAGAGAGGAAAATGACTTAGACTGGGAGTGTTTTAGAAGAATTTTAGAGTAAAGGCATACTTTGAATTCAGTCTTGAAAAATGAATGAGGTCTGTATGTATAAATAGCAAAGTGTATTCTCCACAACTAGATGTGCAAAAGGTATACAATTTGTTGTAGTCAGGCAAACACTGTGTAGTCATTTGAATATAGGCACCTACTATTGTCATGCTAAGTTCAACAGGAGAATCTTTGGTTGTTCTGGAAACCTGGTAGCTTCCTAGATATAGCAGAAATCAATTCCTTGTCTTTTAAAATTTTCCTATTTACTGTCATTCCTGACATTTGCAAGGACTATCAGTATAGTCTCCACTAAGGTGCTGCCTGCTGATCCCTCTCCCGACCTATTCCTATGCTTCCCTCTCTCTGAGTCTCTCTCTTCTACCCACTGATAGTCTCCTCTGATTTCTTCTCTCAAGCCAAATTATAAACTCCACCAGATTATTGGCCTCCTACAATAAAATCAAAGTCAGGAATACAAAATTTCAATAAACACTTTCTAATTTCTGTGTGGGAAAAATAAATTTCCCCCTTGTCATGGAAAAACAAATGCCTAGTGTTTAGAAAAATGGCAGGGGATGCCCAGATTTAAAAAGACAAATTAGGCCAGGCACAGTGGTTCCTACCTGTAATCTATTACTTTGCAAGGCCACGGTGATATAATTACTTCAGCATAAGAGTCAGAGACCAGCCTAGGCAACATAGTGAGGCCCCATCTCTGAAAAAAAAAAAAAAAAGATTTTAAATTAGCCAGGACTAGCATTGAGAGCCTGTAGTCCCAGTTACTCAGGAGGCTGAGACAGGAGGATCTCTCGAGGCCATGAGTTGGAGGTTGCAGTGAGCTAGGATCTGTCATAGCATCACTGTATTCCTGCCTGGATAATAGAGTAAGATGCTATTTGAAACATGATCTTGGTACATATGGAGAAAAAAAAATCTACTGAGAAGTACAAATAGAAGAACAAGGGATGGGGGCGGTGCACTAGAAAACAGGCTACAAAAATCAAGTTAAAACAGAGTTATTAAAAAAGCCTTTTAAAATTCTCATTCTTTACTAAATATGGAATTGTCTAAATGAAAACTTAGGTGCAGATTGTTTTAGGAAAATTTATATATGAAATCCTAAAGTGAAGTGAAGCATTTTCGGTTTCTGCACAGTGGAACGGCCTAATCAAAGACACACTTTAGAAAGAATCTTTTAGGACTAGAAGGCAGACAAGATTGAAGGAAGGGAATGCAGAGAGCAAAGACTCCCTGGATAACTCAAATTGAGGTGTTTGGTTTTCTGAGTTTTCATCTGACAATAATTGGCATGTGTGGAAATTTATTATAAAGAATATAACCATTGGGTAACTGACATGCTTAGAAATGCTTAGGATATTGGGGAAAGAGTTTGGCAAAGGGAACCTGCAGCCTTCAGGAAATGTGTGGCCTTTCTGGTCCTTCAGTGTGCCCTTTTCACTGAGTCTGGATTTTATGGAATAAATCCTTTCATTAAAAGGGATGCAGCAGAGAAAGACGGAGCTTTTCTTGCCTCCTTTGGTTGCTCAACAAAGAACAATCTTGAAATCAGAAGGCCCAGGTTCCTCACCTCTAGCAAAGGATATGATCAATTATACATTAAGAGTTCTAATGCATAAGTGATATTGTCTGTTATTTATCATTTTGATAACTGCAAAAAGCAGACATCAAATTATAAAATTTATGTAATTTCACTGGTTGGCATAGACATTTGGTAAATAAGTGAAGCAGTACAAAAGCTCTGTGTAAATAATTGTCTTGAAATGTCAATGACACTGCAGAAAGATGAATAAATTTTACTCTTTTGTCCTTTCTGCCTTGAAGAGAATAATTTAATACTAGCAGAATATTCCACATTCAGAATTATTGGCTTGTCCCTGTAAGAAGGTTTGGTAGTTTCCATTTAAAAGAAGCTTTACAATTTTTAGATCCTAACACTGAGATTATTAATAGGATAAAATAGCGTTTACATTCTGTAGCTCCAAATATTAATGGATAGTTTCATTATGTCCATGTAAAAATTAAGTTAAATTTTTTCAAAAATTGGCCATGATAAAGTATTTCCTTAGTAGTGTGTGTGTGTTGTGTGTCTGTCTGTGGTATGTGTATAGGAGAGATAGATAGATTAAGGTAAGATTTATGAATCCTCAGTGTTATTTCCAGTTCTGTGACAAATAAGCTATGATCCTAGACTTGTTGCATCACTTTATAAGAATTATATCTTATCTAATATAAAATAATTAGAGATAGAACTAGAAGTCACAAACTGGCTGACATTGATGTGATCAGCCTATAAGGTTTGCGTGACTTACACTGTTATTTGGTTTTCATAAATTTCCAATGATTGAAGAAGTCAAGAAACCAGCCCTAATAGTGGTAACGTCATCTTTTCTCTTGAATAAGGTGACCAGATGTCCTGCTTTTGGCAGGACAGCCCTGATTTTTAACAATTTGTCCCATGTCCTGTGGCATTTTTAAAAAGTCCTGATTTTTGGAAAGAACACAGGACAAGCTAGGGAATGGCAGGACATCGGGAAGGGAATATACTGTTTGGGGCTGCTGAAAAGGTTAATGTAACTCCATTTGGGAATAAAGAGGTTACTGTAACTTCATTTGGAAATGAAAAGGCTAATGTAAACTTCCTACTCCCCTCCTGGGCAAGGTCACCTAGGTGGACTGGTGCCCTACTCCTTTGAACCACAGGCGCTGTTCTATACATAATTTTTTTTAATGTATTATATTTGTAAATTGTACTTATATTGAAATTAAATATGTATAATTACAATACAATTTTTGCATTCTATGAAAATTTTTGTTGCTCCATATAGACCAAATTTTTAATTAAGAACAGCTACCCCCCTACCCCGTCAATGGTGTCCCGCTTTACCAATGTTAAAATCTGGTCACTTTATTCTTGAACACATTGCTTGTTGTTAAATTTAACAACCCAAACCATAGTGATATTGATTTCTCTAAATTTACTCAGCATTCTGATTATACATCATAAAAAGAATGGGATATAATTAGATATTTATGTTTATGCATGTGTTGATGTATATGATAATATACATGATATATACAATATAATACACATCAACACGTACATATTCACTTTATTAGTTTCACTGTATATGGCAGGGAATGCCAAAAATAAATACAAATTTTAAGAAAGGAAAAAAATTATTAAAAATGTAATACTCAATATATGCTGATAAAAAATGAATGCGAATCACGTTTGAGCACCTCTTGTAATTGCAGAATAAAACGTGACTTGAATATTACAATTTTAATACAGTTTTTCCTTTCTTGGAATGTGTATATGAATTTTTGGCATCTTCTATCTTTTCCTTATCCAACAATATACCTTTCCTATGTTTAACAGCCGTCAGAAGTCTCTAATATTTTTTTCTGTGCTGCATATTGAAAGAATAAGAGCAAAATGAGGAAAATAAATTTTTCATTAAATATTTATGTGCGTTATTAAATAAAAGATTATCTCCTTAGGTGATAAAATGCAATATACACATAAAGATATTTAAATTTTTTTAAATTGTGTAATTTTTGAAGTTTGGAATCATTTTTTTCTGCAAATGTGCCTGTGTATGTGCGTGTTGGGGGAGAGGGTTAAGTTCATTCCAGAATATGTATTTACACATTAGGACATCTGTATGTCTGCAATTACATCTTACACAAAATTTTTGTTTTCATTATTTGCCATTTAATATTACATGTAAACACTTATTTGTATTTAAACCATTTTTGGTAATTGTCACTTGAATTACATCATAAATGCCATCAAATAACTTTTCTTAAATTTACCTAATTTTTGGATATAATTTGTGTTTACTCAGTTTTATATTGTTATGATTATTCTTACAATTGACTTCTTCATGCTTATAGCTTTTATTTTTCATTTTCTTCAAAAACTGCCAGTATTTAGATATGTTAATTTTAAAGTTCAGACGACTTTGAAAACAAATACAATTACCTTGAAGCACATGGCAATACTAAAGGGACAGTCATATCTTGATGTGTTTGCATTACTAGTGATAATAATTTATAAGTTAGAAATCAATATTCAATTATTAATTGTTAGTAGATTAGAAATATTATTAGGAATAGGGAGCAGAGTATGGACACAAAGGGCAACAGAAATAGAGGACTGATTTAGACACAATTTCCTGGCTTTGAGCGCAAAGCATGAGATTCTGCCTTGTTAATATTCTGAAGCCTGGTGTGTGGAGTAGCCTCCCTCACCTCAGAGCCACCTCATGGCAGCTGGCTGGAGGCCTTGAGGCCATTTTCTGCCAGGGCGAGTCTGTGTGATCACAGAGAGGAAGAGTGATTTGGGGGAGTTGAGAATCTGGAATCTTTAAACTTTGTCCAAGACAGGAAGACTTGCTCCAGACCTAGGGTGACCAGAGTTTAACATTTGTAAAGCAGGACAACAAGGCCCGGGGGTGTGGGCAGGGTGGGGGTGGGGCGGGGCAGGGGACAGGGCAGGGCAGGGGCTGACAACAATGCAAACTTTGATAAGCAGTTCTCCATAATCACTTCTCAACAATTATTTGTTATTATTACAGTTTAACATTATAAAATTAACAAAAATAATATAAAACTCATATCCTGGC
>CAUYQV010010107.1:0-13802 GCA_963574575.1 Galagoides demidoff
ATCCGAAGTAGTCCTGCAGAATAGAAGGGGGCTAGACCTCTTATTCCTGAAAGAAGGAGGATTATGTGCAGCTTTAAAAGAACAGTGTTGCTTCTATGCAGACCACACAGGAGATGTTAGGGACTCCATGTCTAAACTTAGGGACCGCCTAGCCCAGAGGCAACGAGACAGAGAATCCCAACAGGGCCTTTTTGAAAGATGGTTTTCCAAATCCCCTTGGCTAACCACCCTCCTTTCTACCATAGCAGGACCCCTACTCATCCTCCTACTCCTCCTGACCTTTGGCCCTTGCATACTTTCTCGCTTACTCACTTTTATCCGCGAAAGACTCAGTATAACCCAAGCCCTCCTGCTCACCCAACAATCCCCAGTCCTACAGCAAACTGACCACCCATACAACAAGGTCTTAAGAATAAGACCATGTCCAAAGAAGAGGAGGGAATGAAGAGACCCCCGGGGACTTTTCAAATGGCCCACGAGCACCTCGCCCTACATCCTGTTTCCCCATGCTTGTGCCAAAACTCCCCTTCCCACATCCTGCTTCCTTGTACCCGCGCCCGCCAACTCAGCAAAACGGCCAAGACTCAAAACTGTCAAACCCTAACTGCTCACCCTCGAACCCACCAATCAAGAGGCACACGCTCCAATGGGCCACCCCCCCTTGCGGTTTTTGGGCATAAAAGCAGCCTGTAACGGCCAATCGAGGTTCCTCCCCTGTTCGAGGTTCCTCCCCGAGCGGCTGAGGGACCCTGGCGCGCCAGCAATAAAACCTGCCTCTTGCTTTTACATCGACCCGAGTCCAGTGACAGTTCCTTGGGGGCGACTATCAGGATTGGACTCCGTTTTGGGTCCAACAGAATCATGTGGTACTGGTTTGTCCCTACGCTCATGCTATGAGCTTTGATCACTTAGTTAAGTCTGAGTAATTTTAATATCACTACTGTAAGTTTACTAATTTAATCTTTGTAATTAAAAAGTCATTTATGGGAAGATACATTGAGCCTAGTTTTGCATTCACTTTTTAAAATTTTTTTATTATACATATATATATATATATATATTTTGAGACAAAGTCTCACTATGTTGCTCTTGGTAGAGTGCTGTGGCATCACAGCTCACAGCAACCTCAAACTCTTGGGCTTAAGTGATTCTCTTGCCTTAGCCTCCCAAGTAGCTGGGACTATAGGCGCCTGCCTGGCTATTTTTTTGGTTGCAGTTGTCATTGTTTTTTAGCAAGCCAGGGCTGGGCTCGAACCCCCAGCTTCTGTGTATGTGGCAGACACCTTACTCACTGAGCACGGGCCCTGAGCCTATTATATTTTTGTTGTTGAGACAGAGTCCCACCTTATGCCCTGAGCAGAGTGCAGTGGCATCATAGCTCAATGTAACCTCAGACTTGGGCTGTAGGCATCCTGCTGCCTCAACATCCTGAAGCCACTGGATAACAGGCCCTTGCCACAGTGCCTGACTGGGTTTTTCATATTTTTAATGAGTCAGGATCTCACTCTTACTCAGTTAAGTCTGGAACTCCTGGGTTCAGGCAATCCTCCTGTCTCAGCCTCCCACAATGCTGAGATTATAGGCCTGAGCCACCACGCCCAGCAATTTTTTTAATTTAAATTTTTAGAATCCTAGTGATTCAATCAAATGATGGATTTTTTTACTTTATTTACTTTTTATACTTATTAATTGGCACTGCTCTGTTAAAAAAGATTAGCCAAGTCTCTCCTTTGTTTTTTTATATGGTGCCATGACTCGGATGGGAACTGAAGTTGTTGCAGATGCAACAGGGTCGCCTTAAGAAAAAAAAACTTCCTTGGGGTTAATTTACATAATCTTAAAATTTAACCACTGTAAATTGAACTTTAATACAATTATAATTGTTTATAAAACAACAACTCAAAGTACTAAACAAATGAAAAAAATTGGCCAGGTACTGCGGCTCAGGCCTGTAATCCTAACACTCTGGGAGGCTGAGGCAGCAGATTGCTTGAGCTCAAGAGTTCAGGACCAGCCTAAGCAAAAGTGAGACCCGTCTATAATAAAAAATAAAAAATTGTCTAGTCATTATGACCAGTGCTTATAGACCCAGCTACGTGGGAGGCTGAGGCAGGAGGATCACTTGAACCCAGGAGATGGAGGTTGCTGTGAGTGAGGCTGACGCCATGGCACCTTAGCCTGGCAACAGAATGAGACTCTGTCAAAAAAGGAAGGAAGAGGGTGGTGCCTGTGGCTCAAAGGAGTAGAGCACTGGCCCCACATTCCAGAGGTGGTGGGTTCAAAGAAAGAAAAAATTTAAGTGATAGAATTATTTGACGAGTGAACAATCCAATGATGTTTAGCAATTTTATAGCATTGTGCAGCCACTACCACAATCCAATTTTAGAACATTTCTTTCATCCTGAAAAGTTCCCTGTGCCTACTGACTTGTTTTCCATCTTTGTAAATATGGCCTTTTTGGGTATTTCACATGAATAGAATTGTACAGTTTTTAGTCTTTCTCTTGGTTAGATACCTAGGAGCACAATTTCTGGGTATTATAGGAAGTTCTTTTTTTTTTTTTCTTCAGATTAATAGGGGGTACATACAATTAGGTTACATAGTTTTCTTTTGTAAGGTTAAAGTCTGGGTTATAGTGCCATGGTGTCATGGCTCACAGCAACCTCAGTCTCTTGGACTCCAGCGATCCTCTTGGGTTAGCCTCCCAGGTAGCAGGGACTATAGGCTAGTAGCTGGGACTACAGGTCATTTTTCTATGGATAGTTGAGACAGGGGTCTCACTCTTGCTCAGGCTGGTCTCAGTCTCCTGAGTTCAAGTGATTCACCTGCCTCAGCCTTCCAGAGTGCTAGGATTACAGGCATGAGCCACCGTGCCTGGCCACCAGCAGTTTATTAATCCATTCATGAGTTGAAGGGCACCTAAGTTATGTTTACATCGTTTTAATGGAGAATTGTGTTGCTATAAACATTCGAGTGCAAATGTCCTCGTGGTAAAATGACTTTTTTCTTTTGGGTAGATACCTAGTAATGGGATTGCAGGATCAAACAGTAGGTCTACCTTTAGTTCTTTGAGGGATCTCCCTACTTCTTTCCACGGAGGCTGTACTGTTTGTAGTCCTAACAACAAGCCATGAATGTTCCCTTTTCTCCATACCCACTTCAGCGTCTGTTGCTTTGGGACCTTGTGATGTTGGCCATTCTCACAGGCATTAGGTGATATCTCAGAGTGGTTCTGATTTGTTTTTCTCTGGTGATTAGGGGTGATAAACATTTTTTCACATGTTTCTTACCCATTCATCTGTCCTCATGAAAAAAGTTTCTGTTCATGTCTCTGGCACAATGTTTAATGAGATTGTTTGATCTATTCTTGTTGATTTGCTTGAGTTCTTTGTAGATGCTAGTTATTACCCCTTTGTCAGTTTTATAGCAAATATCTTCTCCCATTCTGTAGGTTGTCTCTTTGCTTTGTTGATAATGTCCTTAGTTGTGCAGAAGCTTTTTAAATTGAGCAGGTCGGCTCGGCGCCTGTGGCTCAATCGGCTAAGGCGCTAGCCACGTACACCTAAGGTGGCGGGTTCGAATCCCCAGCCCGGGCCGCCAAACAACAATGGTGGCTGCAACCAAGAAATGACCGGGCATTGTGGCGGGCGTCTGTGGTCCCAGCTACTTGGGAGGCAGAAGAAGGAGACTCGCTTGAGCCCAGAAGTTGGAGGTTGCTATGAGCTGTGATGCCATGGCACTCTACCCAGGGGGATAGCTTGAGGCTCCGTCTCAAAAAAAATAAAATAAAATAAATTGAGCAAGTCCCATTTATTTATTTTTTGTTGTTGCTACGATTTCCGGTGGGGACTTCTTCATACATTCTTTCCCTAGGACTATAAGGTTAAGAAATTTCCCCACACTTCTCCTAGGGTTTTTATAATTTCATGTCTTAGACTTACATTTCTTATCCATTGTGAGTTAACTTTTGTAAATGTTCCGAGGTGCAGCTCCAGTTTCAGTTTTTTACATGTGGTTAAGGAGTTCTCCCAGCACTGTTTATTGAGTAGGGATTCTTCCCAAGTATAGGCTTTTGTTCAGTTTGTGACCGATCAGATGGCAATATGAGGCTGATTTCATCCCTAGATTCTCTGGTCTGCTCCATAAATCTGTTTTCTATTTTTATGCCAATACCATGCTGTTTTGCTCACTATAGACTTGTAATCTGGTCTCAATTCCTGAAGTCTGGTATAGTGATGACTCCAGATTTATTCTTTCATCATAGAATAGCGTTGGCTATTTGGTCTTTTGTTTTCTGGTTCCATATGAAATGCAGACCTATTTTTTTCAAAATCTTTAAAGTATGATGTTGGTATTTCAATGAGTATTGCATTAAATCTGTAGATTGCTTTGGGTGGTATACACTTTTTAACAGTTGATTCTTCCAAGCCATAAACATGATATGCTCTACCATATGTTAACATCCTTTGCGATTTCTTTTCTCAGTGTTCCGTAGTTCTCTCTGTAGAAGTTCTTCACATCCTTTGTTAAATATTTTCTAAGGTATTTCATTTTCTTTGATGCTACTGTGAAGGATATTGTCTCTTTGATTTGATTCTCAGCTTGACTGTTCTTGGCATATATGAAAGCTCTTTATTTGTGTATATTGACTTTATAACCTGAGACAGTGCTGTATTTTTTATCACTCCCAGAAGTCTTGTAATTGTGTCCATGGAGTTTTCTAGGTATAAGATCATATCATCACCAAACAGCAATAGTATGACCTCTTCTGTCCCCATTTGAATACCCTTGATATCCTTCTTTGGTCTGGTTGCACTTACTAGGACTTTTAGCACAATGTTAAATAGTAGTGGTGATAGTGGACATCCTTGTCTGGTTCTAGTTCTAAGCACGAATGCTTTCAGTTTTTCTCTGTTCCATATGATGTTGGCTAGGAGTTTATCATAGATGGTTTCTATCAGTGTAAGGAATGTCCCATCAGGCGGCACCTGTGTCTCAGTGAGTAGGGTATCAGCCCTATATACTGAAGGTGGAGGGTTCAAACCCAGCCCCAGCCAAACTGCAACAACAACAATAACAACAACAAAAATAGCTGGGCATTGTGGCAGGTGCCTGTAGTCCCAGTTACTCGGGAGGCTGAGGCAAGAGAATCGCCTAAACCCAAAAGCTGGAGGTTGCTGTGAGCTGTGACTCCACAGCACTCTAACAAGGGTGACGAAGTGAGACTCTGTCTCAAAAAAAAAAAAAAAAAGAGGAATGTCCCATCTATGCCACTTTTGTTTTCTTTTTCTTTGTTTTTTTCTTTTTTTTTTTTTTTGAGGTAGAGTCACACTTTGCTGCCCTGGGTAGAATGCTATGGCATCGTCATAACTCACAGCAACCTCAAACTCTAGGGCTTAAGCAATCCTCTTGCCTCAGCTTTTTGAGTAGTTGGGACTTCAGGCATGTGCTACCATGGCTGACTAGGTTTTTCTATTTTAGTAGAGACAGGCGTCTTGCTCTTGCTCAGGCTGGTCTCAAACTCCTGAGCTCAAACAATTCACCTACCTTGGCCTCCTAGAGTGTCAGAATAACAAATATGAGCCACCACATCCAGCCTATGGTACTTTTCTTAAGTGTTCTTATCAAAAAAGGATGCTGAATTTTGTCAAATTCTTTTTTGTGTCTATTGAGAGGATTACATGGTCTTTGTTCCTACTTCTGTTTATGTGGTGAATTACATTTATAGATCTGTGTATGTTGAACCAGCTTTGCATTCCTGGGATGATTTTTTTTTATATGTAACTGAATTCTCTTTGCTAACATTTTATTAAGTATTTTTGTGTAAAAGTTCATTAATGATGTTGGTCTGTGGTTTTCTTTTTTTGTTGTGTCCTTTCCTGGTTTTGGTATCAGGGTGATACTTGCTTTGTAAAGGAGTTGGAAGGGTTTCTTCCTTCTCTATGTTTTGGAATAGATTCTGCAGTATGGGTACAGATTCTTTGAAAGTTTAGTGGAATTCTGGTGTGAAACCATCTTGACAGGCACTCTTTTCTATTGGAAGATTTTTTATTGTTTGTTTCAATTTTGGAGCTTGATATCAGTCTGTTCAAGAGTTTCATTTCTTCCTGGTTGAGTCTACGGAAGTAGTGTGATTCCAGGTATTTGTCCATTTCTTCCATGTTTGAAATTTCTGGGCATAGAGATTTTTGTAGTATTTGGTAATGATATTTTGTGTTTCTGTGGTGTCAGTTGTTATTTCCCCCCTTATTTTATTTTTTTATTATTTCATACCTGTGTACATTAATGCAATCATGGGATACAATGTGCTGGTTTTACATACAATTTGAAATGCCTTCATCAAACTGATCAACATAGCCTTCACAGCATTTTCTTAGTTATTGTGTTAAGACATTATATTTTACACCTAGTAAATTTCACACGTACCCTATTTCCCCCTTTTTGTTTCTGAGTGAGTTTATTAGAGACCATACTTTTCTTTTTCTGGTTAATCTGGCCAAGGGTTTATCAATTTTATTTATCTTTTCAAAGAACAAAGTTTTTGTATCATTAATCTTCTGAATCGTTCTTTTGTTCTCGATTTCATTTGATTCTGATCTGATTTTGGTTGTTTCTTTTCTTTTGCTAGATTTAGAATTGGATATATCTTCCTTTTCCAGTTCCTTCTAATTTATTAGATTATATCTGTGCTCTGTCTGAATTCTGGTTGTGGTTGTTTAATGTGATGATTATCACATAGCTATGGTGTCATTTCATTTTGTTTAAAAATTCAATGATTTCTTTCTTTATATCCTCCTTGACCCAGCTATTGTTCAGCAATAGGTTATTTAATCTCCATGACTTTGTATGGGGATGAGTGTTTCTGTTGGAATTGAGTTCCATTTTAATTCCATTGTGGTCTGTAAAGATACAAGGTATAATTTCTATTTTTTAAGAATTTGACAAGGTTTGGGGTGGCGCCTGTGGTTCAGTGAGTAGGGCACTGGCCCATATACCAAGGGTGGCGGGTTCAAACCCGGCCCCCACCAAACTGCAACAACAACAACAACAAAATGACAAGGTTTAGTTTGTGACCTGGGATATGATTGATCTTGAAGAATGATCCATGAGCTGATGGGAACAACATATATTCAGTAATTTGGGGGTGAAATTATCTGCATATGTGTGTTAAGCCCGTTTGTTCCAAAGTCATATTTAAGTCCATCTCTTCTCTGCTTAATTTCTGCTTGGAGGATCTGTCCAGTTCTGTCAGTGGAGTGTTGAGGTACCTGGCTATTACAGTGTTACTGTTTATCATATTGTTTAGACCAAGTAGGGTTTACTTTATAAATCTGGGAGTATTTAAGTTGGGTGCATAAATATTTAGGATTGAAATGTTTTCTGGTTGGATCATTCCCTTGAACAGTATTATAGTGTTCATCTTTTGCTTTACCTTTGTAGCTTTAAAATCAATTGTGGCTGCAACTCCTGATTTCTTTTGGTTTCCATTTGCGTGAAATACTGTTTTTCAGCCTTTCACCCTGAGTCTTGGTTTTTCCTTGGGGTTCGATGTGTTTCCTGAAGATAGTATATACTTGGCTCATGTTTATTTTTATCCAATCAGCCAGCCTATGTGTGGGGATTGAGTTTCACGGGGAATTCAAGCCATTCACATTTACTGAGAGGACTGCTATGTAAGGTGAAGTTCATGAAGTTCATCTTGTTGTGTACGGCTCTCATGCTTTGTTTTATCACATGGGCCATTGAGGTGTGTAGGCTTTGTCCTTGGGTTTCCAGAAGTCTTTATTTTGCTGGGAGTCCATTTGTTGGTTTGTGTATAGGGCAGGTCTGAATACTGCCTGCAAAGTAAGTCTCATAGTGGCAAATTTCCTCAATGTTCTCTTGTCAGTAAAAGATTTGATTTCTCCATCAAATATGAAACTTAGTTTTGCAGTTTACAGAATCCCAGGCTGCCAATTATTTTGTTTAAGGAGAAAGTCAGCTGTTAACCTGATGGATTTATCCTTATAGGTCAGCTGTTGCATATACCTGGATGCTTGCAGGATTTTCTTTTACATTTTGACTTTGGCCAGATTGATTACAATGTGTCTAGGAGAAGCTCTGTTTGAATTTAATCACCCCAGGGTTTGATATCCATCTAGTAGGTGTATGTTGGAATCTTTGGCAATATTTGGAAAATTTTCTGTTATGGTATCATCAACTAAAGCTTCCATGTTTTGGGGACTCTCTTCTCCTTCAGGGATACCTATAATTCATGTTCACATGCTTCCATAACTTTTTACAAGATTGCTCTCCTTTAACTGTCTTCTATTCTGCTTCTTTAAATGACTGACTTAGCTTGGGAGCCTTGTCTTCAAGCCCTGAGATTCTTTCTGTTTAATCTATTGTTGAAATTTTCATATATATGTGTATATATACATATATATATATTTTGAAACAGAGCCTCAAGCTGTTACCCTGGATAGAATGTTGTGGCATCACAGCTCACAGCAACCTCCAACTCCTGGGCTTAAGCAATTCTCTTGCCTCAGCCTCCCAAGTATCTGCGACTACAGGCATCCACCACAACACCTGGCTTTTTTTTTTTTATTGTAGTTGTCGTTGTTTGGCAGGCCCGGGCTGGAATTGAACCTGCCAGCTCTGGTGTATATGGCTGGCACCTTAGCTGCTTGAGCTATAGGCACCGAGCCGTTCCATTATATTTTAAAACTCCCTGAATGCCTCCTTCAATTCTCTAAGCTCAGTTATATCCTTTCTAATTTTGTCCAGATCCTTGGAGACTTTGTCTTTCATTTTATTAATTTCTTGGGACATTTTTTGGATGTCTTCTTCTGACTTTCCACTTTTCCTTCAAGTCCCTTTATTATACTTGTCATCCATAATCTGAAATCCTTTTCTGTCATTTCCACAATCTTTTTATTTTTTTTTGAGACGGAGCCTCAAGCTATGCCCCTGGGTAGAGTGCCATGGCATCACAGCTCATAGCAACCTCCAACTCCTGGGCTCAAGCGAGTCTCCTGCGTCCGCCTCCCAAGTAGCCGGGACCACAGGCGCCCACCACAACGCCCGGCCATTTTTTGGTTGCAGCCATCATTGTTGTTTGGCGGGCCCGGGCTGGGGATTCGAACCCACCACCTTAGGTGTACGTGTCTGGTGCCTTAGCTGATTGAGCCACAGGCGCCAAGGCTCTACAATCTTTTTAAAGTTGGAATCTTCTGTAGTAGCTCACTCCACGGTGATCCTTTAGGGGAGCTGATCTGTTCTGGTTCTTCATGTAACCAGAGATTTTTTTGTTGGTTTCTCCTCATGTGTGGTTTCTTTTTTTCCATTTTCCTCTCCTACTTTCTCTTTTCCTTCTTCCTTTTGTTCTTCTTTAGCTCTGAATTTTGAAGTTAAAATGACCTATTACCCTCCTAGGTATCCAGGAGAGTTACAAAAATGTTTTTTAGCAGGAACACTAGGTGGCCCTCCAGTATTAGAAGAGATAGTTGCTTCTGAATGTGATGATCCATGTCCGGATTTGGGGTTGCCTGGAGTTCATCAACTGGTTGTCAAGGAGATCAGGCCTGGGTTTCTTAATCCTGTTCTTGAAGACTTAGGAGGTGGTGCCACAGGCCTGGAGGTACCACTGGACATTCAAGGATGTTGCAATGTAGTTCTGGGACTGGTTAGGGAATTAGGTGTCTTTGCTTGAGCAAAGGGATTGTGCCTTAGTGATCCAAATTGGACCTGGAGATTGAAAGGAGGACTGTAGGGGAGAGGGAGACCTCCCTGATCTGCTTGGCCGACCTGCAAGATCAGTCCAAAGATGGCTGCCCAAGCCTGGAGTTGTCTGGCTACAGCTGGACAACCCATACAGCCTCAGAGTCCCTGAGAAGCTGCACAGAGTGGTGCTCACACAGGTATCAGCAGACCCAGGGCCTTAGTGATCTCCATGGCTCTCCCATGTCTTGCCAAATTAGGGTGCGGGCTGTGTCTCCCCAGTGTTCATTAGACTACTGGGTCCCTTGCTCGCCTGATCCCACGCCTGATCTGCCCTCATTCTGTAAGGGAAGCACTCAGCTAAAAGTTACTGGCTCCACCCTAAAGAAGCCATGGGATAAACTGCTCCCTCTCTGGCCCTCCCTAGAAGGGTCAGTGTTAGTGCACCCAACAGCCTGTGGGTCACCAGTTCCTGTTTATCCCCCAACACACACACTCTCTGCCTGATGGGACAGACCCACCCAAGAATTGGGTCGATCCCTGGTCTACACCCAAAGGGGCATGTAGGGGGGTAACACAGGTTTTCTGGCAGCCCTAATCCCCCAATGATTCCATGTACCACTTTGCCCACGAGTCTCTTTGCTCCCCTTCACCCCCTCCTTCTGCTGGCTCCCCCCATTTCTTATCTTTTCTGCTCCTGGTGTCCCACACTGTCACTCTGTGCTTTTACATTTCTAAGAAGGATGATCCAGATGGTGAAGGCTGGTCACACTTCTCACTAACTTCCTGGAAGAGGACTTGGATAACCTTTCCTGGGTGTCAATCCAGGCCACTCAGTGCTGAATGGATGCAAGGAGTCTGGAGTAAAGGGAAGCACTCCGAGGCACTATGGACTGCCTGGGACTGTGGGCTCCTCTCCGGAGCAGTGATGGTGGCAGTGCAGGGATGGCAGCAGCAGCAGCAGTGCAGAGCAGCCTCCCCTGCTGGCTGGCTTCCTTCCTCTGCAGGGCCTGCACAGCAGCAGCGGCCTCCTGCACACACAGCTCCAATCAGAACCCAGAACAAGATTCTAAATTTTTCTATTTTCAGTAGAAACAAGGGTCTCATTCTTCTTCAGGCTTGTCTTAAACTCCTGGCCTCAAGCAATCCTCCCATCTTAACCTCCTAGAGTGCTAGGATTACTGGAAATTCATGTTTAATTCAATAAATTGCTTAAGTGTTTTCTAAAAAGGCTGTACCTTTTCACATTTCCCTAAGCAGAGGATAAGGCTTCCAGTGTTTTGTTCATTTTTGTTTTTTGAGACAGAGTCTCACTCTGTCACCTGGGTCAAGTTCTGTGGTGTCATAGCTCACAGCAACCTTAAACTCTTAGGCTCAAGAGATCCTCTTGCCTCAGCCTCCCAGGCAGCTAGGACTACAGGCACTTGCCACAATGGCTGGCTAGTTTTTCCTATTTTTGTAGTAGAGGCGGGGTCTTGCTGAGGTTGGTATTGAACTCCTGAGCTTAAGCAATCCACCTCCCTTGACCTCTTAGAGTGCTAGGATTACAGGTGTGAGCCACCACGGCTGGCCCAGGCTTCCAGTTTCTTTACATCCTCACCAACACTTATTGTCTGTCTTTTTTTTTTATTATAGCCATTTAGTGGCTATAAATTTGTATCTCATTATTGTTTTAATTTGCATTTCCTTGAGGTTAATGATGCTGTACATCTTTTCATATGCTTATTAACCATTCATCTATCTTCTTTGGTGAAATGTCTATTCTAGACTTTTGCTGATTTTTGAATTGGTTGTTTATTTTCTTATTTATGTATAGTTTGCATGTACATATATCAATTGGCTCAGGTCTGTTTGTTAAAAAGACTATTCTTTGTTTGTTGAATTGTCTTGGCATGTTATCTCAATTAATCGACTTTAAAGGTAAAAGTTTATTTCTGTCCTCTTGAGTTTGTTCCATTGATTTATGCACCCAAAGTGGTACCATTATCACACTGTATAGATTGCTGTAGCTTTATGGTTAGTTTTGAAATCAAGTAATGTGACCACACAAACTTTGTTCTTTTAAAAAATTGTTTTCACTATTTTAGGTCCTATATGTTTCTGTATAAATAGTTTAGGATTAGTTTGTCAATTATGCAAAAAGTCCTGCTATGATTTTCATAGGGATTACACTGATTTCATGGTTTAAATTTGGGAGAATTGCTATTTTGACAATATTGAGTTTAAGAACTAATGAACATGGAATACCTTTCCATTTATTTAGGTCTCCTTTAGTTCCTTTCGCCAGTGCTTTGTACATTTCAAAGTATAAGTCTTGTACTTCTTTTATTACTTTTTTTTTTGAGATGGACCTTGCTTTGCCACCCAGGCTGAAGTACAGTGGCCCAATCATAGTTCACTGTAACCTTCAGCTCCTAGGTTCAAGTGATCTTCCCACCTCAGCCTCATGAGTAGCTGGGATTATAGGCCTTTGAAGCTATGCCTGGCTAATCTTTAGAATTTTTGTACAAAATGGATCTTGCTGTATTACCCAGGTTGTTCTCAAACTCCTATCCTCAAGCAATCCTTCTAACTAGCCTCCCAAACTACTGGGATTACAGGTGTGAGCCCCCATACTTAGCCCTTCTTTTACTATATTTATTCACATATATTTTATTATTTTAGGTGCTATTATAAGTGGAATTTTAAAAAAGTCAGATTGTTCATTAATAGTACATAAAAATACAACTGATATTTTGAATGTTGAATGTTGATGAACCTAGAACATTGATTACATTCATTTACTAGTTTTTTTATTTTTTTGTGAGTTTCTTGAGATTTTCTATATGTCATCTGTGAATAAAGACACTTGTATTCCTTCCTGTCCAATCTGGTGCCATTATTATTAATAAACAATAGTAGTATTTACTATAGTGCACTAGCTAGATCCTCTAATAGTAAATAAATAATCATAATGAATAAAAGTGGTGAGAGTGGATTTTTTTTTAAGACAGAGTCTCTCTGTTGCCCCGGCTAGAGTGCAGTGGCATAGTCATAGTTTACTGCAATCTCAAATGCCTGGGCTCAAGACAACCTCCTGCCTAAGCTTCCTAGGTAGCTGGGACTATAGAACTATGCCAGCAGGCCCGGCTAAGTTTTCTATTTTTTTGTAGAGATGGGTTCTTGTTCTTATCAGACTGGTGTCAAACTCCCGACCTTAAGTAATCTCCTATTTCAGCCTCCCAGAGTGCTGGGTTTACAAGTGTGAGCTACCACGCCCAGTCGAGGGCAAACATTTTTGCCTTGTTCCGAATCTTAGGAGAGCATTCAGTTTTTCATCATTAACTATGATGTAAGCTGTGGGGTTTTTGTAGATTCCTTTTGCCAGGTTGAGGATACTATTTTCTATTCTTAATTTGTTAAGTTTTTTTGAGATAGAGTCTCACTATGTTGCCCTCCCTAGACTGCCATGGTGTCACAGCTCACAGCAACATCAAACTCTTGGGCTTAAGCGATTCTCGTGCCTCAGTCTCCCAAGTAGCTGAGACTACAGGTGCCTGTCACAATGCCTGGCTATTTTTTGGTTGGAGTTGTCATTGTTTAGGAGGCCTGGGCCAGGCTCAAAACCACCAGCCACCAGTATGGCTGGCGCCCTACTCATTGAGCTACAGGCGTGGAGCTCAGTTTTTTTTTTTTTTAAACTTGAATGGGTATTAGATTTTATTAAATTAGTTTTCTGCATCTTATGAGATTATCTTGTGGTTTTTATACTACCTTTATTGATTTGGGGTATTAAACTGGCCTTGCATTCCTGGAATAAATTTCACTTGGGCATAGTATTCAACCTTTTTAAAAAATATATATTGTGGCTCGGCGCCTGTGGCTCAAGCGGCTAAGGCGCCAGCTACGTACACCTAAGGTGGCAGGTTCGAATCCCCAGCCCGGGCCCGCCAAACAACAATGATAGCTGCAACCAAAAAATGGCTGGGTGTTGTGGCAGGCGCCTGTGGTCCCAGCTACTTGGGAGGCTGAGGCAGGAGACTCGCTTGAGCCCAGGAGTTGGAGGTTGCTATGAGCTGTGATGCCATGGCACTCTACCCAGGGGGATAGCTTGAGGCTCC
>CAUYQV010010109.1:0-19875 GCA_963574575.1 Galagoides demidoff
CTGGAAAGAGTGGCTAAGTAGTTTCACAATTCAGTGTAGATGATCCAATTCCTTTCTGGGTGTGATGTCCCTTGGGCATTAGTAACACATTTAATGACTGGAGGCCAAGCAGGCAATCTATGTATGTAAATCAGGTATAAGACAATAGGGAGTGGTGGGGATTGTGGTAAACTGGCAGATGCACATCCCTCAGCAAGACAAACAGATTGAAAGCACTGTGCTGGCCTAACAAAACTCAATTTGTCCTCCAGTGAGTGATACACATGGCACTTGCAAGCTCTGAACAGTCTAGGACTCTAATAAGCCCTTGGCAGAAAGCACATCTTAAAGAGGTCTGGAATGAAAACAAACTCATGAGATTGCACTGGGAGTTGACATAACCTCAGATATTCTAGAAAAAAAAAATTTCCAATCAATTACAGGCACGGCTGAGACTGTCACTTTTGTGTGTAGCTGGGTCCAAGCTCTTTGGAGTAGCCATAGAGGATAAGATTGATTAATAACCACTTTCGAACACCAGCTCTGGGGGTGGTGATATCTCCAAATGACAAAGGAGAATAAGGGGTTAAAGCCAAATGTCTAAGCTATGAAATTACATGCTGACATCTTCCCAAACCGGCTATCCCTTCAGAACCTGGAAGAATCCAGAGGAAGGTGGCAGTGGGCCAAGTCAATATGAAACTTAATTTGTTAGTGGGGATTTATTGGTACCCTATTGAATTCTACATAGATAACAAGGTTAGAGGAATGGAATTTGTGTTTGACATCTATCTATCTGTCTTTCTATTTTTCTCAGCTTTTAATATCTGAAAGCAATGGTACCAAGGTCAAGTTAAGTATTGAAAAATCCAGCCTCAGCCTTACTGAGACAAAGTTACAGAGAGCACAGAAAAGATTGTGAAGGAAGACGAGGGGGGTAAGGGGAAGAAAATTTATTGCACTTTTAAAGAGAGAAATGCAATACAGCCTTTGAAAACGATGCTGTATTTTCTCTTCATCGGCACAGAAAGACCTTCACGTTCCATTGTTTTTGGAAAAACAAAATGGCACATGCAGGCAAAAAGATGCTCACCTAACGTCCACTGAAATGTGAATAACAGGTCGAGAAATTGAGAGTGATTTAATTTCCTTCTATTCACCTCTCTATATTGTTTTCTACCATGTACCTGGCACATGTATAAAAAGGTAATTTCATTTTTGTCAAATTAAAGCAAGTGTGCTTCATAGACTCTTGCCATGTCCAACATGAAGGTCATGTTGGAATGACCTTCAAGAGTGGACAGTATATGTCTCCCCTCACAGAGACTGTGAGGGTGGGAACGTTATCCTGGCTGGCACCTGACCTCCTCTTGGGAATAATCTTATGATGGTCAGTGGGTTCCTGGAGAGCAGAAAGGTCTGCTCTGCCTGGAAAGAATTTGCCTTCACTTATGAGAGGAGGACATAATAAAGAAACCAATCGGCAGACAAAAGAAAGGAGAGTATAAGGCTGGACACGACGGGACCACCGCTTATGTTCCAGTAACAAAGACTCTTTTTTTTTTTTTGAGACAGAGTGTCACTCTGTTGCCCTCAGTAGAGTGCTGTGATGTCATAGCTCACAGCAACCTCAAACTCCTGGGCTCAAGTGATCCTCCTGCCTCAGCCTCCTGAGTAGCTAGGACTATAGGCACCTGGCACAACACCTGGCTGGTTTTGAGAGACAGGGTCTAACTCTTGCTCAGACCAGTCTTGAGCTCTAGAGCTCAAGCAATTCACCTGCCTTGGCCTCCCAGAGTGTTAGGATTGTTGGTGAGTCACTGCACCTAACCTGAAAGGATTTCTTGAAACATGTCAAGGGCTCACTGTAAAGTTATTTCCCCACATCCCAGAAATCTTGACATATATGCTTTGGGTGCATGGTAAGGCATTGTTGGCGCAGGGAAATCAAGGCAGTGGCTGAGTTTCATAACACTTGAGTCACCACAGTGAACATGGAGACTGCATGAGAAGGATAGAGACATAATGTGTTCACCAGAAAGTTCTAGTGGAAGTAGCAAATTGGATCCAAAAGTAAAGTGAAGATCTAGCCCCACTCTCAGAATTTATAGCAATACTGGGAAGGGCTGGGACTTCTGCAGGGCACATAATGGGGGTTGGCGAGGATCTTGTCTAGATTCAGGTATTGCTAGTCAAAACCTGGGTTATACAGATAAGCAAAGTGAGGTTCAAAACATTATGTGATGTGATTATGGTCACACTGTTTTATGGTGGCAGAGGCAGGACAGACCTCATTACTGTTGAGAAAGTTTAACCTAGCTTGGTTTCATGGAAGGAGAGACCTAAATGTTAGTTTTGAGTCAATATATACTTTTTTGGGGCAGTAGTTTTTAATTTTTTAAATAAAATTTAAGACCTACGGAAAAGTTGCAAGAGTGCAAAAAGTTCTTATAGACTTGTCACCCAGAGTTCCCAGGTGTTAATATTTTACTGCATTAAAATTTTTTTCTCTATGTATGTACTAATTTTGCTGCACCACTTGAGTGTAAGTTGTAGTATCAAAATCAGAAAGTTAACACTGCTATAATATTCTTTTCTAATTTATAGATGCCATGAATGTGTTGTCAATTGTTTTAAAAATATCCTTTATGGCAAAAAAAAAAAAATGCCCAAAGTTCAATCCAGGATCTCATGTTGCATGTAGTTGTTATTTTCTGTTTGTCTTTTGAAGAGTACAGGCCATTTATTTTTGCGAAGCATCCCTCAGTTGCTGTTGTTTCATCATGAGATTGAAGTGATATTTCATGGCAGGGAGCACACGTGTCCTGGAGTGTGCTTCTGGATGCAGTGAACACAATCTTTTAAATTAGCTACCTCGGGTTGAGGCTAACTGGTTTGGTCTCATCCACCGAAGAGTGAACTTATAAACTGAGCACAAGACACAGTTGTGGGCACCTCAGTGCTCTTGGCTCACATGCTTCTGAGTATCCAAGGGTAAAAATGCTAAATGACTAGGAAGCCCAGCCTGTTTCAGTGGTTTCCCATTGCTGTAAGTATGTAAACGAGAAGCATCTCATTGGGAATGAAGACAGAGCATGTGGCTTTTATTTATTTATTTATTTTTATAATCCTTTTCCTTTTAATGTGGTGTGGTGTGGTGTGTGGTGTGTGTGTGTGTGTGTGTGTGTGTGTAGGGGGATGACTGGGCAATGGGGGAAAAATGACAATGAGGAGCTGGATGTTATGAGGAGCCAAGGACTCCAGAACTATTAAGAGCTAGAATCATGAAGCAACTCAACAAAAAGCCTTCCCATCCTTAGAGGTGGAGTGGCATATGGTTGCACAGAAAATCAGATGCTGGCTTGTAAAAACCCATCAATGAGAAACAGCACAAGGCGATTTCACATAGCAGGCAAACAAGGCACATTATTTAGATGAATAAAGTAAATATGATTTCACCAGAGGAGTGGAAGTCTCCACAGCTCCTTTATGCAGATGTTTTCATGTAGTGGAGAAGCCTAATTGTTTATGTGCATTTCCAGCCACTGTTCACAGGAGAGGTTCTGTGGAGTGAGGCCATCATGTCTCTGAGTAACCAGATGTGACAGCAGACATCACTCAGCCTCAACTTGTTAGGGTGCGTTATCAGGTTATCATGGTCTAAGAAGGTCCTCTACATGCGGAACAAGAGACTAATTGTCATAACAGTTTTTCCACAGCCTGACTCATAAAATGGGTATTTGTAAGAGCTGGATGGAGACATCAGGTCAAGTGAAGTCTTAGAAACTAGCCAATTGAGCTGTAATATGCTTTCCCTCACACACAAACTTGATATGTCATTTTTCTGCCTGTAGAACCCACCTTTTCAATGTGCCTCACTTTCATAGGGCTCGACAAAAATGTGTTATGGAAATAAGAATGTATGAATGGCTGTTCTTCTGGCATGAGCTGATCTGCAAGATGCTATGTGTAAGGGAAGCCAAGGGAGAAAGGGGTAAGCCATGGATGTTGCCCTCAGGACACCGGCCCTGGGTCCTCCCTGCCCGATCCTAAGCCCTTGTCCTCCATGGGTAACACTCAACTCTTCTTTGATTCCAAGAGTTACTCTTGCCTATAACCAAGAGCACGGCAATATGAAATGGCTTGGGTAACCCACAGTGGTTCACTCTTCTAGGACTGAGCTAACAGTCCACAATGAGATTCAAACTATGCTTCACCCCCAAGAATCAAACTGCTGATTTATATCTATTTTTGAATAAGAACCTAGTAATGAGACAGGTGTAGGGTACCTGACTCTCAGTTTCACTCACAGAACAATTTCTTTCTACCCTCTGGCAAAATTTCCACACATCCTACAGAGTGGGAAATTTAAAAACAAGCATTATTCCTCTGGGACTCTCAGAATCCACCCTGTGTGTTGGGATCGCAGTGGTGCACCACTGTCCTTTCCTTTATAGCTTCTAAGTCAGGGAGTCTGTTCTAGATTCATGTATTTATATGTTGAGGAAGGAAGTAGGATGCATTTAATTGTTTTGTTTTGTTCTTAGCTGGACTAAATGTCACAGACAGAACTGGCTGCTCTACCAACTACTCATTGTGACTTCAAGGACAATAATTAATCAAGCCATTAGTATCACTGATGTCATCAGCGAGTGGCAGTGAGATCAAAGACACATAACCTGATTTCTTGGTAGCATCATCTATTAGAAAGGATAGTGCAACCTGCTGCCAGAACATGACTGATTTTTCAGGACAAAGAAACCAGGCAGAGATTGGGTCCCTCCAACTCACTACTAGCTCACCTTGTTCTCCTTCACTATGTGGTCACTCTGCCATAGTCTCCAAGTGCCCTTCCATGTCTCCTGCAACCCACCAGTGAAATCCAAACTCCTCAGCATAGTGTGGTTGACCCCTCAAGAACTGGTCCCAGTTCATTTCTTTGACCTCATGTCCTAGTCTCTTGTCACTTAGCCAAACAAAACTACTCACAAGCCTTCTAAAATCCCTGCACACGTTACATATCCCTGCTTTCCTCTATAAACCCCCTTCCCTTTAAATCTGTAGAAATGATAAACCTCAATGTCCATGCACCTCAGTATATCACTGCCTGCTTTGTGAAGACTTTCCTTCTACTGGCAGTCATTGCCTCACATGAACCATATCTTAAGTCTATCACAAAACTTGCCAGTACTCTTCTTATAAAGAGCACTCCCATTCCTTCGTGATTCCTTGAACTCAGAACTGTACATTACCTAACATGCAGATGTTAATAGATGTAGCTATTCTCCCTGGAGGTCCGCATAGAGAAAACCTACATCTGTCAATGTCTTTGATGTAGCAGAAGAGCCAGAGATTTGATACCTCTCTTAGAAAACTTCCAGCCAAGGAAAAATGGTAGCAGGTGGTTACATTCCCCAGATTCCTCACCCTTTGATGGGACAACTCAGAGACACTGTGACTCTCAAGGGTCCTGTGGTAGAAGACTAGAGGAATGCTCGTGTGTGGTGAGTTGGAGGGACCCAACTCAGAGACACTGTGACTCTCAAGGGTCCTGTGGTAGAAGACTAGAGGAATGCTCTTGTGTGGTGAGTTGGAGGGACCCAATCTATGCCTGGTTTCTTTGTCCTGAAAAATCAGCCCTGTGTTCATTCCCTGGGTTAATCTCCTCCTACATTGACTCTAAGATTGGTCATGTGACTTGCTTTGGCCAATGAGACTTAGTAAATGTGGCACAAACAAAGACTTAAGAAGTATTTTCATACTGGGTCCTGATCTCTCCTCCATGTACAGGAAACCTTCTTAGACAAATGGGATTGAATTCAGGTTGTCTAATTTGTTCCCAAATCCACTTCTCAGCGTCTGGCATCATACTTGCTTATTGAACATGCTTAGTATGTGTTTATTGAATGAACCGAATGTTCTTCTGTTTACCTACTTCTCCCTAATATAACTGTGGCACTAACATCTTTGTCCATTAGTTCGAAACACCCATAACTCTTCTTTGGTGGTTTTTTCTTTCCAATTAGTGGTCAACCTGGTTTGGTGTCTGGCTTCAACTGCTGGGTTGAACTCTGGGTTCATGCCAAGCCTCAGTGAAGACACAACTCTCCAAGGACCCCTTCAGTCAGATTCTGCCCATCTACCCCACAACTAAAGTCCTTTCCCAAGGGTTCAAGAGGCTGACTGCCTGACTCCCCACCCATCTCCCCACATTTTAAGCTTTACTAAGCTTCTCTTGGCCTCTCATTCTTGACCAACAGTTCCTAGAAATACAATCAGCAAGAACTGACTAGAATTGACTCTTGGATGTTAAGACCTTCTTGTGTTTGAACTTCTGTCTCTGAAGAGAATTGGTGTCCATCTGATGAAAGTGATTTTTTTTTCTTCTTACAGAGGTTGAGGACAAGGTAAGGGCAAATAAGGATATAGCTGTGGATCACCTTCTTCTCCTCTGTCACTTGATTCTTAGTTAACCATGAAGTAACATAATTTTAGGCTATAAAGGGCAATTAGACAATGCAAGCCATCTACTTTGGCTTCAAAATAAAGGACAATCATATAACCTTTCCTGGCATACTTGGTTTTCTTGATTGCACCATCCCATGACACATTTGCTTGTTATGTAGTGAGAATCTAATGATAACACTAAACCTTTAGATTCTTTTCTAATCATTTATTTTGATATTTATTGAATGCTTACTATATATACATCCTCACATTAGTCACTAAAGGGGTAGTCAAAGAAAAATAAATTCCTATCCTATCTTTTACCAAGTGTGACTCCAATAGGTTGTTGTTGGAGTGGACTCCCTGAATCTATGAGAAACTTTGGAAAATTAGAATTCATAAAAGTTTTAGGGGGCAAAATGGTAAAAACATAAAAGCAGATGAGGAGGACCTGAAATGAATTAACCTGGTCAGGCCACGTTGGTTTATGTAGCGAATCACTATAGGAACCTCACACAATCCAGTTCTCCCTCTCATCCAGTGTGGAAAGCTGGTTCAATGGCCCAACAATACACTGTCCAAGCAGCCAACATGCAACAAGGGCTCAACTTGCTCTTTGCAAATATGATAGTGAAACACATAATGTTTCACCATGCCTTCCTCATGTGTAAAATGAAGGGTCAGACTAAGATCTCTCTAGGATCCCTTTCTGTTCTGACATGCTGTAATTTTATAATTGTAGTTATTATTTGTAAAAATGTAAATGACTCTGGATTAACTGCTTAGAATAATGCAGACTTGATTAGTGAGGCATGTCACA
This sequence comes from Galagoides demidoff, assembly GCA_963574575.1. Taxonomy (NCBI): domain Eukaryota; kingdom Metazoa; phylum Chordata; class Mammalia; order Primates; family Galagidae; genus Galagoides; species Galagoides demidoff. Next base: position 7,247 of record CAUYQV010010109.1, read on the forward strand.
ACATTTTGGTGGGGTAGCAACCTCCACGTGGTCTGACATATATTTAGAACTTGTTACCCATAAAAATCATGGCAACCACATTAAGTCACCGTCATACTGCTTTGCTTCTTGTCTTCCCTTTCCTGCTACACTTCTTGAAGAAATTGGCTGTAAGTGGTTCCTTCACTATGTCACACTTGCGGCTCCCTTGCATAATGATTGGCCTTCCCTCTTAGAGCAGACACCATCACCTTCCTGCTCAGATCCCCTTGGGGTGGTCTGGCCTTTTAGTGTGTGCCTCTGCATCTCTTTGTGAAGGTTTTGGGGGGTTTTTTGTTGTTGTTTTGGCTTGGTTTGTTTTTTTTCATGGCCAAGTTCTGCTCTGTGTAAACATATGTCAGGTCAAAATGCTGGACAGTTACCCCCGGTCTGGAGTAACTATTAATCATCAGTCACAACCTGAACGCACTTGGTGTATCAACACCCCAGTCTTGCACCCCTTGGGCAGGAAAGATGTTCAGATGTCTATTAAATCTAATACCAACATCAATTAGATCATTCGTTCAAAAAAATATTCATTATAGATTTAGTTTTGCCAGGCATTGTGTTAGAAAGGAGGTCTAATAGTGTTTTTACCCTCAACATAAAACTTTCAAACAGCGGAAAACAAATATTCTAGGTCAAAACTATTTTCTCTAATGACATTACAACTCTGCAAATACTTAAAACCTGAGTTATTATCTTCATGTTCTTACTGCCCCTCAATAAGTGGTTTTCTATATGTTATTCATTCTTCTGTGAACTATTTCTCTTCATATAAAATGTGCATGAAATGAACTCTTTAGAAAAACCAGGAGAAGAATTGGGTATTTATGAAAGTTAATGTCAAATTTAAAGTTTTAAATAAAGAGAAATCCCAGGATTTTAGTTTTTTTTTTTTTTGTTCTTGTCTAATGGAGATGTTATCAATTCCCTGTAACATCCTTAAGTCTATTTCAATGTCAGAAAATTAAGAATTGGTCTTTATGTCCAACATAAGAGTTTGCTGTAGACAATTACTCTCATCAGAAGATTTCAGACCATCACAACAATATCTGATCAGCTTTAGGAATGAAAAGCAATTTTTTTAAAATTTCAGATTAATATGAGGAGACAAACAATTAGGTTATGTTGTTTGCATTTGTTAGGTAAAGTCCAAGTTGTAGTTCAGCTGTTCATCCAGGGGTTGTGCTGTACACATTTACGTTGTACCCATTAGGTCAAAGTTTACCAATCTCCTCCCTATTCACTTTTCCCCCTTCCTCCCTCCCCTTCCCCCTCTACGTTCTACCCCCCCCTCCCATTGAATTTAATTGTGCTTTTTTTTCACATGGGAGTGTAGTTGTTTATCTATTGGCATCATATTAGTGTTGAGTACATTGGATACTTGCTTTTCCAGTCTTGTGATACTTTACTAAGGAGAATCTTCTTCAATTCCATTCAGGTTAATACAAAAAATTTTCAAGGCAGTTTAATTCTCATATATTCCCCATATAGATGCCATTCATTAATGCACACTATTACGTTTTGAACAAAATTGTTAACTCAGATGTAATTTCTTTCCTTTCCTTTCCTTTTTTTAGACAGAGTCTCACTTTGTCACTCTCAATAGAGTGCCTTGGTGTTATAGCTCACAGCAATCTCAAACTTTTGGGCTCAAGTGATTTTCTTGCCTCAGCCTCCCTAGTAGCTGGGGCTACAGGGACCCACCACAATGCCAGGCTATTATTAGAGATGAGGGTCTCACTTTGCTCAGGCTGGTCTTAAACCATGAGCTCAGGCACCCCACCAACCTTGGCCTCCCAGAGTGCTAGGATTATAGGCGCGAGCCTCTGGGCCTGGCCCAGATGTAATTTCCTAACTCCCCAATCATTCATAAACTTGACCACAATAAATTGTATTTAATTCTTTATAAAGGAAAGTAAACTGAAATGTCTGTTTTTAACTGTTCTGTGATTATTTGACTTCAAATAATAATCCACAAATTCAATACAGGATTTTTTTTTTTAACTAGTAGATCTGAATTTGATGTAAAATGAAACCATTGCTTAGTCAGGAGAAAAAGTTTGAACTCCAGCTTCCATATTTTATTCTTAAAGCCTGAATTCTTTGAGCAGTTAGTACTAAATATGTAATTATTTTAACTTAACTATTGCATCAGTCACTGATGTGCTATAACATTATGATCTACAGCTAATAAGACCTTTTGAAATAGAAATTGATTTCTAGATATTAACTCTGTTGAAAAAGTAGAGGTATAGTTCTCCCCAATTTTTTTTTGTATTTTGATAAGGTATTAACTGCAGATTTTATTTTATCTATTCAAAGAGCTCATCTATTCTACTACTGATAATTTCTAAGTTGGGAATTTTAGGGAAACTCAGAAGCATGACAGTTTCCCATTTGCTGGTTGCCACTTATTTCATCTTCCTAGCTGAACTGATGCTTGTAGGGAAGTGGATCCTATAGGGATAGTTTCTTGAAGGTTAGTTTTCCAGCACCTTCTTTCTGTGTTTATGGTCAAATCACCATCTCATGGTCCACCATGTCCAAGAAGCACATATTAGCCACCTATGATGAGAAGAGTATATTGGTTGCCAGTGGGAGGACCAGAGTGTTAGATGTTTTATATTCCCGCTTAAGAAAGCAAATCATGAATACTTGAAAAACTGACTGGCAATATGTAACAAAAATAGAAGAGCTCTCAGAAGGCTTTGAAAGATTATTTTTGTTGTAATTTGGGTTGGTTTGGTGGCAAGGTTAACTCTAGAAACTTTAGAAAACACAAATTTTTTTTTTTTCACTGACAGTATATTAGTTTGGGTAATACTGGTTGCTCTAAAGATAAACCACAAATATCAGTGCCTTAATATGGCAGCAGTTTCTCATTCATGTAACTCTTAATCTTGTAAATCAGGAATCAGGGACCTGGGTTCATCTTGTAACTCTGTTACCTTTAGCACCTGGCATGTGAATTACCAAACATATCAAGCCTTACAAAAGAGCAGAACACAGAGAACCAACCAATAGAAAAAATTTAAACACCAGGCATGGAAGAAGTGTGTATCCCTTTTGCTTATACTCCATGGTTATAATTGTCCCATGGTCACACTTATCTACAAAGTAGGCTAGGAAATGTGCTTCTGCTGTAGCTCACAAAGAAGGGCAGACGAGTCTGGTGATCAGCACTCTAGTCTGCACCACCAGTGTATTTTGTTGGGAAGTGGCCTAGAAATCTACCAGGATCAGACGAAATGTCTGAGTTTCCCAGGGCCTGGATGGGATCTCTCATGGCAACTGTATTCCATTGTCCTCTCTATTGCAACTAGCCAGTCAAATTTCCAGAGAAAGCCTATATAATCAGCTGAGATAATTACCAGGGTCTGTAATGAATTAAATTCACTGAATTATTTGGACCAGGTCATCTCCTGGACCACAGATGGGTTGCTCATGGACTGGGTACCTGTTCCTCACACAATCAGCTGTCAGTCCTACAAAGGTACAATGCACAACTGCTTTGTTGAGTAAAAGAGAATTGGCAGGCTATAGCCTTGTTATTATTACTACTGGCATTGATAACTATTTTATTCTATGCACTCAGCACTGTGACCAAAACCTTGCACACAGTACATTATTTTCATAACAATGATGTTTTATTAACCATTTTCCAAAGAGAAGGGGTTTCTGAGAGATTTAGTAATCTAGCCAAGTTTCCAATGCTATCTGACTGTATATCCTATCATCTTTACCTTTGGACATTACTAGTCCTGGTTTCCTTCAGCCACAGAGGGGCACTGGGTATAGACTATATGATTGGTGCTGGGGAAAGGAACAGAGTACTATATGCAATTGAAGTTCCAAATGGGTAGAGATGAGCTTGAGAGATGAGCTTGAACTTGACCTAAGGCATCATATATTAAACTGATGTTCAAAAGTAACAACTTGATGCAAGCTTACAGGCTGCTATTAATATTTTCCCTTTATTGCCATGGTAGTAGATCTTATAGTTCCAGAAGAACTGTCCCTTAAGGTCTTCACAGATTGGAATCTTTTGGGAAATACTTAGGGTCTATATCCTGTTTTTTCCCTTCCTCTAAACCTTGTCAATCAAGATCCAAAGATGTATGGGGTAGATGTGAGTATACTGCTAAAGAACTCTTCTTTTGACTGACAACTGACTGCATAATACAGTGAGAGTAAAATTAATCCGGACCCAATATTGTTCTGACATTAAGACACAAATTAGGCATTCAAAGTACATATATACGACAAAAATTCCTATCCATACAGGTAAAGAGCGCCAATAAATTAAAAAAACATGAAGATGGGCTAGGTGCCCGTAGCACAGTGGGTAGGGAGCCAGCCACATACACTGAGGCTAGTGGGTTTGAGCCCAGGCCTGGGCCAGCTAAAGGAACAATGATAACTGCCAAAAAAAAAAAAAATAGCTGGCTATTGTGGTGGGCACCTGTAGTCTCAGCTACATGGGAGGCTGAAGCAAGAGAGTCACTTAAGCCCAAGAGTTTGAGGTTACTGTAAGCTGTGACAACATGGCACTCTACCCAGGGTGACACAGTGAGACTCTGCCTCAAAAAAAAAAAAAAATGAAGATAGATAACCCCAGTGAAAAACTTTTCAGGGCAAAATACCTGAACAAATATTGTGTAAAAGAGGATATTCAGGGTGGCGCCTGTGGCTCAAGGAGCAGGGCGCCGGCCCCATATACCAGAGGTGGTGGGTTCAAACCAAGCCCCGGCCAAGAAGAGCAAAAAAGAAAAAAAAAAATATACAAATTATCAAAGAGCATATGAAAAAGTGTTCAACTTTAATTTATCATCAAGAAAATTCAAACCAAAATCGTAATGAGACACACACACCCCAGAATGGCTAGAAGAAACTAGGCGTTAAACACCAAATGTTGGTAAGAGCACGGAGCAGCCAGAACTCTCACATATAGCAGGCAGGAGTGTAAATTGGCATAACTACTTTGAAAAATTGTGTGGCTGCTTGTCTGTAGTAGGCAGAACTTGGAGACTGCTCTCACCCTAAGGTTTCCATTCCCTGGTGGGATAGGTCCCATGTCATCATGTCTTTGAGTGTGGGTAATGTGGGGAGGAGTGTGGAGACGATGGCTTTCAATTCTGTGATAAGATTGCACAAAGGGGAAGACATTGTCAAATGTAATTAAATTCCCAAATCAGTCAACTTGAATTTCATCAGAAGAATCAAAAGGGAAATTATCCTGGTGGGTCTGATCTAATCAGATTAACCTTAAAAAGAGACTGGGTGCTTTCTGAAGGAGGAGACTTGAAGGGTGGGAGTAAGAGGCAGCCCGTAGTGGGGGGCCCTGCTGAGAGGTCATGAAGGCAGGCCCTGGGAGATGAGAGTGGTCCTGTCTTAGCAGCCAGCAAAAAATAAAGTCTTCAGGTGTAAAACCTGAACATACTCAGAAATGAAGTGTTTCTCGGTCCTGCCTCTACGTGAGAAGCAGCAGGCTTTATTTGCTTTTATCCTCTGAGGACTTCGGTACAGGACCTAACTAAAATGTACCAGATCCCCTTACCCATGAAAACTATGAAATAACAATTTTGTGTGGTTTTAGGCCACCGGATTTTTAGTGATTTGTTACATAGCAGTAGAAAAGTGATGCAGCCACCTAAAGCTGAATGTATGACTCCAGTTGGCTTGGACTGACGGTTCCCAACAGAATGGCATATATGTGTTTGCCAAAATACATATACTTCAGTGTCTACAAAAGCAATATTTATAACAGCCCCAAACTGAAAACAACTCAAGTGAGCAAGTGGGGGACTGAAGGATGCTGATAATTTTGTTTCTTGATCTGGGTGCTGGTTACACATGTATACTCAGTTTATGAAAATGTATTAAGCTGAGCTCTTCTCTCAATCACATGTCAATAGAAGTGAAATGACCAGAAATTTATTCTTTCACTACTGGGCAGCAAAATTCTTACTATATTATTTTTAAAATGAGAATATTCTCACACATATAAAAACGGTCACATGAGTTTACTTGTGTAATCATCCCAGTGTCAGTCCTTTGTGTATAAAAAACAAAACATACATAATGAATCAAACCCAACTAAGTAGCATGATAACTTTTTTCCCCCTAACTTCAACTCTTAAATTTTTAAAAAAACTTAACTCTTACATGATTTTTGGTTATTCTCCGTGCATTGCCCCAATAAAAATTTTTGTTTTCTGTTTCAAAGGGATTAAAAATTATCAGTATATTGAGAATTTTAAAACGCTCTTTGGAATAATGCCTTTGTCATTATTGTAAACTTACTTATTCTCCTCCATATATGTGTCTTCCCTAGTGGATATAGGGCTTTGGGCCAGGGCCAGGTGATAATATTAATAAAATAGGAAACCTTAATCTCTATATGCCAGAGGTAAAATTATGAAGTTCTTTACTCTGTTTTAGAGAGGAAACATATGATTTTGTTCATGGTTGTGTAAGAATCAAATAATTGACAAATATTTATTGAATATCTCAAGTACAGGCCACCTAGCTAGAGAGAGGGCAATTAAAAAACAAACAAACAACATAGCATAGTATTTATTCTCTTGGAAGAGTTATAGTTTGCCCCAAGACGTACATACACATATACATTAGTTAACATATGTTAATAATATGTAAATGGTAAAAATGGAAAAAAGTAAGAAAAAAAAGAAAAGAAAGAAAAAATATGGGAACTCTAAAATGATGCCTCAAAAGCAGAGGTCTGAGGAAGTCTAGGGAAGGCTTCCTGGAGGCAGCGTGATGTAGAAAAGTCATTTTCAGTCAAGCAAATTTGGTGTTAAGTCTAAGTTCTTTCACTTACCAGATGTGAACAGTTACTTAAGCTCTTGGAGCACTAAGATGTTCATCTGAGAATGAGGGCTGATGCCAGTAATTTCTACTATAGGTTTGTGAGGTTGGAAGGAGATGTAAAATCGGGATTTAGTAAAAATGCAGGCTCCTCTAGTCTTCATATGGATGAATAAATAATCATGGCGAATCTTCGGGGTCTGATGCTGAGCATCAGAGAGGAGAGGAGAGGCATGCTGACTGTCAGGGCAAGGCAGGAGAAGGACATATTATGGGTTAAAATGCAAAAAGAATAACAAATGTTGGCAACCGTGGTTGGGAAAGCTGGAATGGTAAGTTTCCATAAAGCTGCCAAATTCAGCAATGTGCTGTTTACATCAAGAAAACCAGAAGTACAGAAGGTATCATCCCTGAAAATTCACCATTCAAGTAGAGAGACAATACCTCCGATTATGTTTACATGAAATGACTGAGGACAAGTGATTGAGTGTACTAGCTTATGTAGTGCAGGTTTTACCGAGCGGTTCCATAGGAACTTGGAGACAGGAAGGCTGGTTGTTGTCCGTAGCATCAGGGAAAGTTTAGATCTAGGTCTTCAAGGATGGATCCTGGAGGAGGAGTTTTATTCTAGGCTGGTGTCACACCCGCCTACCCATCAGGCGGAGGTATCTTGTCATAGACGGATTGTTACTCAAATGAGCAGGCGAAAGTCACTGGATTTGGTTAAGGGACACTACTTGAGAAACAGTGGAGACGTAAGGAAAAAAGCTGGAATGTAAAAACTCATTGCTCCCAGCTGGGAATTGTAGGTTTGAGGCTGTGATGCAAAATTCATGGGCTCCTCTCCAAGAAAGAGTGAGGAAGAAAGAGTCCTGGTTATCTGATCTCTGATCCTAAGGATATATATTCAAAGGGAGAGAAAACCCCTGGTAAGCAGGATCTGCCTACTCTATGAAAAGGTGCGCGGGCAGACGGAGGGAGCCACAGGTTTCTCAGCTCTATTACACCCAAGAATTAAAATCTCTTTCCAGCATCCCAACGCCCAACACACCCTGCAAGCTTGGTGGTAGATACTAAGGAGTAAGAAGAGCATGGGTTTACCTCTGACAGATATAGATGTAAATCTCGCCTGTTTTTACCTTACCCTTGTGTTTCTTTGTGTAGAAGATTAAGCAAAACTGTCGTGTAGGGACTTGAGCACATAAAGGTTCCTTGTAACTGTCAGCTAATAATGATCCTTACAATATTGAGTCCTGGGTTGCCGAGGTTGAGTCCATTGCCGAGTTTGTGATGGAGGGAAAGAAGGAGGGTCTGCTTGTTTACTGTATTGGTGGCACTCCCCGAACAGTCCCCAAGCGACAGCAGGGTGCTCCCTCGGTGGCGCCTTCCCTTCGCTGCTCCACCCACGCTTCCCCCGCATCCCCGGAGCAACAAGTTCCTCTCTGCAAGACCCGCCCGCGCGCCACTGGCAGACCCGGTGCCTCCTCCCAGACCTTTGAAACTCGTGGCAAAACCCCTTTGGGGTTGAAACCCCGGCTGCTGCCTAAGCCCTTTGGAGGCGGGAGAGCCCGCGGGACCTGAGGGAGCCTTCGCGGCGGCTGGAATAGAGGCGGGTGGCGTGGGAAGTCGGACAGAAGACTAACAGGAGACCCGGTCCGCGCGGCCCTTCAAGGCAAAAGCAACAAATGAAAACACCCACCGCTCATCAGCTCGGCTCAGGTCGCCTCTCTCCTAGCTTCAGGAGAGAAGGGAATCAGCCTGGAATTTCACTGCTCACCATCCAGCCCTCCGGGAGCCATCCATACCCTTCTGTCCTTCGGGTTTCCCTCGTCCCAGCTTCTTCCTGCATCTACATTCCACCCCTGCCTGCACCAGGTCCCCTGAGGACGCTGGAGATTCCGGACAGACATTTCGCAGGAACAGCGAGCAGGTCGGCTGCGGCCCCCACCGCGCGCTCTCCTGTGTCCTGTGCTCCCAGGGTGGGCGCTCCAAAGGAGTCTCGAGGCGTTCCAGTCTGGGAGCCTCCTCCAGCTGCCCAGAGTTGAACTCTGACAACTTCTCGGAATGGGGATCCCCACGCTATCGTAGGAAAGCCAGGCTGGCCGCCCACATATCAGGAGCGGGCACCTCCACTTCTCACAGGGAATACCCCTCAAAATCTACCTCTCCAGCTCGGGTACCTGGGAGTTGAGAACTAGGCAGCCAACCAGAAGTGCGCTCCGGGGGCCGCGCGGTCGTGGGCGGGAGCGAGGGAGTAGAAGTTCCGCCCCAATTTTGGAGGGATCCGTTCTTGTTCCCAAGTCTCTGAGAGTCGGGGAGCTGTTGTTCCCGGAGTAGAGCAGGGAGTGACCGAAGTCAGTGGGAGGGACGTCCTCCCGGCGTGGGGTGGCAGATGCACCCGGGTGAATTGCAATGTCCAAGCTTCAAACCTCAAGGGTAGGAAACTATTCTCTCTCCAGGGGATGGGGGTGGGGGAGACGTCCCCGGTCAAGCAGCAGACGGACTCCAAGCCCAGCTGTTCAGGGCTTCGTCCCTCCATCTCCAAGCAGCCCTGAGAACTTGGTACCTCGGACAGCATCCTGGGAGCATGGCACCTTTTAAAAGGGGTTATCCTATTTTCGCCACCAAGTCAAAGAGCAATACATTATTTTGATGACCTTACGAGTACACATGAAGGACATTTTAATTACATAACCTGTGAAAGATCACTGGAGGCAATATCGTGTTAAAGAGCCGATGGCAGAATATCTGCATCGCCGGAGAAAGAGAGAAAACTTGCAAATCTGCAATGAGATTGCGCAGGGCTGCCCCCCGATTTGAAACAACATGCGAAATGCATGGGAGAGCTTACCTTTCGGACTCCAAAGCCGTGTTCTGCTGCGACTTGGCGAGCTTCTTCCTCTCCCCCTTTATGCAACTCCACAAGAAAATGATTCGTGAAGACGGGTCTCTCAGCAGATGCAAAAACCATAGCACAGAAGAGGAGCCCCGCAGCCGCCTTCCACTGGGAGACACAACCACCCTTCATCCTTCTTTGGGAGTGAAAAGTGGTGCCAGGAGGCGCGCAGGCTGGCAGAGCGGGGGACCCAGAGGGAAGGTGCAAATAAAAAAACTAAATATATGTATATAGTTAAAAAAAAATCTTTGTATAAAGAAAGAGACTGAATAGGGGCTTGGGAAGCAGCAAATCAGTGTGTGTTCTTCTCCAGCATCTGGCTGGCTGGGACGTCGTGTAGCCAGGCGGCCCGGCTCGCGGGCAGGGGTGCGAATGTGGGGAGCCGTGTGTACCGGAGAGAAAGAGCGAGTGTATGTCTGTGCTTGATGCTAAATCTGCATTTTCAGCTCCTCCTCAGCTCCAGTTCCACAGGGGCCGGAGGAGAGCACCAGCCCGGGTGACGTGCGCCCGCCGGCGGCCAATGAGGGCGGGAGAAGCGGCGGGCCCCGCCCCGGGCCGCCCCGGACCCGCCCCTGCCCGCCCCCGGCCGGGCCCCGCGGCCTCCTCCTGCTGGGGGCGCCGCGCCGCGCACCCGCGCCTCCGCCCCTTTCAGCACCCCGGAGAGCGCCTCCGTCTCCGCCCGGGCTCGCCGCGCGCCCAGGAAAACCCCCCCAGCTGTAATCAGGCCAGCGGCGGCGAGTGATGTCATTGTTTGTGGAAATCTGTAAGGCTCTGGGAAGGGAATTACGGCGTGTGCCGCTCTCCCAGGCCCGAGGGGAGCTGGGGCACCGGCCTCTCCCTATGCCTCTTCCTTGCTTACTTCTCGCTGCAAAACATCTTTCTCTCTCTCTCTATCTGTCTCTCTCTCTCTCTCCCTCTCTCTCTCTCTCCCTCTCTCTCTCTCTCCATACTTGCCGCCTCTTCTCCAGTAACAAAGCAAATATTGACCCTCCTCCCGTCACTTTGGACAAATCCCCCAGGAGGTTTGCTCTCCTTAGGGGGAAAACAACCTTCTAGGGGTGACTTAGGGGGGCGAGAGTACAGAAGCGAGCTATTTCATTTATTTATTTTCGTAAGCTCCTGGCAGGGCAGGAGCTAAGCAGCTGGCAAGCCTAGCAGGAGCCCAGGCTTCCCCCTGTCAGCGATGGTGACTGGCGGAGACTCCTCCTGGAGCCCTGGCTGCACCCCTGAATCCTCCTTCAGGAGAGTCGCAGCCGGGCGGGACACGCCTGGAGGTGCATCTTAGACTGGGGACGTGCAGCTGCACAAGGACACCAAGGATGCGAGTTTGGGAAGGGGAAGCACCATCCCAGGGGCTGGGCCAAGACTCCTGCGTGGAGGTGGATGCAGACTAAGTGGCAGGGGACAACTAAGTTATCCAGTTAAGAAACGTCCCCTCACGCCGAGTCTGCTAACCGCTGACGACCACTGTCTTGCCCTTCTTGCCTGAGAGGGAGGAAAGAGGAAAGTGCTGTCTCTAACGAAAAGAGGAAGATTGTTTTTAAGCAGCTTAAATATTTTTGAATTACAGAGTATTTACACTGATCTCGGTTATCATTTAGCTCCAAAGTTCAAAATCTTGGCTTTACTTGAATAATAGGTAAGAGATCTTTTCTTAGAGCTTAAGTGTATGCAGTTGGTGGGGAGAGAGAGAGAGGAGGGGCAGAGGGACAGAGAGAGAAGGAGGAGGAAAGGGAGGGGAGAAGAGAGGAAGGAAGAGAGAGAGGTGGGGGGGGAGAGGGAGAAGAATTTATGCCACTGACATATTACACATGCACTGATATATATATATACACACACACACACCCTGCTCCCTTTTCGTTTTAGCGTGAAGTCAGAATCTACATAAGCAAAACACTATCGGTGGAAATGAATACACTCTTGAAGCCATTCAAAGCAAATCTGGTTGCTGACATAAAAATGTGGGCATTGCTGAAGATTTTGATTAAACATGAAGTAATCTGTATACTATTATTATTATTTCTTGAATTCCTTTAAGAAAACTAAATGAGATGCCAGGACCTGATTTAAAGATGAAAGGGGCTCTGTTTTTCTAGAAAAACATTATTAATAATAGAAGTAGACAGACCAGCTCCGGGTCCCTCAGTTCACTTCTGCTCAGAGGCTATTTCTGCTAAGATTTTTCCTTTCATCATCCTGTCTTGCTCCAGAGTTTACCCTCTTGTAGTCCATCTGCTTAATCATAACTCAAGGTTTTCTTACTTCGAGATCTTCAACTCTTTCTCTCTTTTGCTTCCTAGTATTTCATCCATATTTTGAATTGAAGTACTAGGTTGGTATGAAACAAGACCAGAGGTTCTTCCTGCTCTGTGTTACCATTAAAAAAAAAATGACACCAAATGTGAAAATTACATTAGATAGATATACAATCATGGAGAACACTTCAAAAGCAGCAACAGAGATAAAAATCTAAGTATTTAGAAAATAGACTTTGAAGAGTATCATGTAAATCAATTAAGAAGACTGTGGATGTGGGGGAATCGTGCTACTAATGTAGCCAAATCTCTCTGAACACAAATTTGGAATTATCATCTATTAAGAGATATTTATGAATTTGATTCTTAAGCTGCTTTATTTCCTAAGTAAATTCCAAAGATAGAATGCTAGTAAATGTTGAATCTTATCTATCTACATTTTATTTATTAATTTCTCTATTTATTTACTTTTTAAGACAGAGTCTCGGGGGGGGGATTGGAGGGACCATTTTTGAGGTCTATCTTACAGGGGTACAAGTGAAACTCTCTAAGAGTAGAATCAGAACGTTTTAAAACTATAACTGAGAAAATGACATGAAGGCTGTGTTGATCAGTTTGATGGAAGT